>PVJC01051706.1:0-11380 GCA_004026665.1 Murina feae
TCTTTAGGTACTAAAAGATGGGCGTTTGGTAAACAAGAATGGACCATCTGAACCTATTCTAACAGTGTCACTCTTTGGGAGATGGTACACTAAGGACTCACATTCCATCTCAGGAGGGATCAGCAATTTGGAAACAACTAACCTGATAATAGCCACTTTTTTAATGATCATAGCTTTGCAAATATTATGATGGTATAGGACATCACTTTATCACATTTATTTTTGCAGCATATATTTTGCTAAATGTGTTTATCGACTTTCTAAGTTTACTAAGAAACGTTGAAGGGCGATCTCAATGGTATAGACCAATGATTTCAAAATATGTACATTTCTCATCTTGAATTATTTTTAAGTATTATGGTAATTTTTCCCCTTGGTACCTAGGTCAGATAAAAGAGGATCAAATCTTAGCTCTAACCATATTTGCTGTGACCTTGTGTATGTTGGTGTGCATGAGGGGCAAAGTGAGAGCTTCAGGGTCATTGTAAGCAGAGTTGTGGCCTTTGAAGACAGTCTTATGACTGAATTTCATTTAACATTAAAGACAATTTTCATTCCCCGACTTTTCGATGCTAATGATTAGGGGGAAATTTGCTTCCCAATCAGATGATTTGATTCTGGTCAAGGGCATGTACCTTGGTTGCAGGCACATTCCCAGTAGGAGGTGTGCAGGAGGCAGCTGATCAATGTTTCTCTCATTGATGTTTCTAACTCTCTATCCTTCTCCCTTCCTCTCTGTAAAAAATCAATAAAATATATTTTAAAAACAAAAACAAAAAACCAATGCATATTCAAAATTATTTTTTAAATTATTATGAAAATGGCTCTAACTGGTTTGGCTCAGTGGATAGAGCGTCTGCCTGCAAACTCAAGGATCTCAGGTTCACTTCCGGTCAAGGGCATGTATGTTGGTTTCAGGCACGTCCCCGGTGGAGGGTGTGCATGAGGCAGCTGATCAATGTTTCTCTCTAATTGATGTTTCTAACTCTCTATCCCTCTCTCTTCCTCTCTGTAAAAAAAAAAAATTATTATGAAAATGTTTCCCACATACAGATATGTGTAAAGGATTGCATATTAGTCATCTATGTATCCACTGCTCAGTTGTGCAATAACAGCTTATGAATAGAGTGGCATCTTTTGTATTGTCCTCTGATCACATTCTCCTCCTTTCCTTGTTTTCTTCCATCAGAGGAAATCAACATCCTAATATTTTTCTAGATCATTCCCAGGACATCTTGGTAGTTTATTACATAGGTACATAGCCCTACTTATTACTATTTTGCTTTTTTATGTGTATATATGGTATCAAATTATGCATAACATTTTGCATAGTTCTTATTTTTATATTCAACATTGCAAGCTTAATCCATGTAAATCTCTATTTCATGCATTTCACTGCTATATGATGTACAATTATATGAATGTGTCAGTTATTAAGATATTAAGAAGCCAACCCACCCTTCTATATGCTTTGTGATTCTAAGGCTGGGTCCAGTGGTTTAAATACAGTTCCTCATGTTGTGACCCAACAATAAAATTATTTTCTTTGCTACTTCATAACTGTAATGTTGCTACTGTTATGAATTGTAATGTAAATATCTGATATGCAGGATGGTCTTAGGTGACCCCTGTGAAAAGGTCATTTGACCCCCAAAGGGGTCGCGACCACAGGTTAAGAACCACTGGTTTAGGCAAACATACGTCTCCTTTGCCAGATGACTCCCTGTTCGGTTCTCCAACGGGGAGCAGTAGAGGAATATACAAGGTTGGAAGAAGAGAGAAGAGGGGTGCTCCTTTCTGTTTGCTCACCTGTCAGTGGTGTCTCCTCAACAGTTATTGTACCTAATAGCACTATTTTGTTCCAGTAGCACTTGGTTCTAGTTTCCTGGTTTTCCCAGACTCTCAGCCCCAAAGTCCTTGTCCTCCTTCAAACATACCAGCACCAGCAAGTGCCTCCTCAAGAGATTTGAGTCCCAGGTACATGGGGCTTCTTCTGAGGACTTGGTTCATCAGCACCAGCTGGAGAGGGCCCTCTCCTCAGGGTGCTGAGCCTTAGCTCCCCTGGAAAGCTAACTGCTAACACCCTCCTCTTCCTTTTTTTACAAATAACAAAATGGTAGATGCTTTCTGTAGTTGCTGTGTTATCCCAGTGTTTCCCCCCACCCCTTTTTTTGTCCTTCATTTATCAAATACCTGTGTAACCAAAACCCAATATTAAATTCTCTTAAATAACCAGTGTGGATTTTATTTTTCTGGTTGCACGTTGCCTGATACAATGGATAAAACGATATTTTTCTGTCCTTTCTTTTATTGATGAATACGGTGAGCATGGCCCAGCCTGGTGCACTGAAATCATCTTGAGTGAACCTGATGATGTAATTAATAAACAAAAGGTGGAAGCATTCAGTGGTAGTATAGTGACAGTCCCAGGCACCGTTGTCATGACCTCTCACCCAGTCATCAGTAAAAAAGCAGCAGTCCCATTGTCTGGTTTTCCCTGACCTGCAGGTTCTTCACTCCATGAGGGCAGCTGAACTCATGATCTTTGGGTGCACCTCTGTGAGAACATGGGCTTTGTGGCCACTTATATCCTCGATCTCAAGGGTTCATGTTAGAAGTAACAGGAGGCTGGATCATAGTGAGTCTTACAGGCATTGCAAGAACTTGGCTTTTTATTGTAAGTGAAGTAGGATGCCATTGAAAAGTTTTGAGCAGTGACACAATTAATTTACTTTTTAATAGGATCACTCTGACTGCTGTAGAGCAAAAGCAGAAGTAGTGGTTCAAAAACCAAGCAAGGAGGTGCTGGAAACCAAGATCAAAATATAAAATGTAGGAGTCCAGCAGAAGGCTGACCAGGGCTCCTTTGATATTCACAGTGTGAATATTTGCATTTTACTACCTACTGCTGACTCAATGGCCTAAAGCAAACTCCCCCCAAACCTGACAATCTTACTGTTTACTAAACATTACCATTGATCTGTCTGTTTTCATTCCTTAAAGGCAATTGTGTATTCCAGTAAATAAAAGCAGACTCAGTGGAACTTAACTTCTACAGTTGAATCTTCCCCTCGCTTCCCCCCATAATTTCAAAATTAATATTTCTTGTCTTGTGTGTCAATTTGTGCGTCAGCTCTTTCTCCAAGCCTTTGAATCCGAAAGCCACGCTGGCCTTGGCCTTTCAACAAGGAGGTATTGAAATAATCCAGGCCACAAAGACTTACAGGCTAAAGATCACCTGAGTGAAATGTGTGTAGAGTGAAAGGCAAAGATAGAAGTAAGGATAATACCAAGGACTAATCTTTGTAAAGCTTTATGTAATAATAAAAAAAAGATTAAAAAAAAAAAAGGATAATCCCAAGGGCTTTCACATAAAAAGCTGGAAGAGTAAATAAGTCATTAACTTAGATCTGAAAAACTGGGAGTGTTGGGAGGAGAAGGTCAAAAGTTCAGTTTTGTTTGATCTGCCTTTATATATCCAAGTGGGGATTTTGAACAGACTGTCGTTGAAAATAGTCTGGAGTTCAGGAGGTGAGTCTGACCTAGAGGTATAAATCTGTGAGTCATTAACACGTAGGTGGTATTTAAAGCCATGAAATGGATGAAATTACCTAGGGAGTGAAGTAGATAGGAAAACATTTCAAAGACTAGGGCTCCAGGATATACCAATGTTAAGAGGTTAGGGGTGATCAGAAGGAACCACGGGATAAAAGCCCCCACAAACAAAAGAAACGTCTAAAACCAAGCAGGAAAGATGAACACTGTGAAGGAGGAAAGCACCCCAAAAATGAGAGCAGTGGCTATGTCAAATGCTGTTAACATGTCAAGTAAGATGAGACTGAAAGTTGAACAATGGATATGGTAATGTGGAGGTCATTGGTGACCTTTACAGGACGGTGAAATTGAGAAGGCTAAAAAGGGCTAATTCAAATGTAACCCTGATATTTTGGGGGGACTAGCAATTGGAATTCATGCCAGCAAGCCCAGTGTGCATTCTTAAAGACCTACTTACTGCCTTCTTCCCAGAAACTGATCTTGCAGAACCTGTTACAGATGTCATAAGCACTGCCCTGGGGGGGTGAAGGGGGAGGGTTGTTATGCTGTAGCCAGGACCATGGGATGTGGCCTTCCTGCAAGCCCACAAGGGGGCGGAACCATATCTGCAAGACACAGACCCCAGAAGCTTATAAAAAGCAGAGCCTCTGTATGTTTCTCACTCTGATTTGGAAAATCTTTCCCGGAGTCCACTAGTCACTAATGTTAATAATAAAAGGGCTCCTCCCTTTCTCCATGAAGCATGCTTGGCATTTCTTTGCTCTTCTGTAACAAAATCGTGGTGTCAAAATCCTGATGGGAGGAAAGGAATTAAGACATAGGGAATACACAACCCTGTAATGAAATTTTGGTATAAAATGGAATAGAGGAATTGTACAGGAAATGGAAGGGGATGCCAGATCAAAAGAGTTGTTTATTTTTTAAGGTAGAAGATAGAACAAGATATTTGTATGCTAATGATAATAACCTAATAGACAAAAAAAATTGATGGTAAAGATTAGGAGAGAAGAATTGCTAGAATAATGTCTTTGGGAATCCAGTGTATAAGGACAAATGATGAACTTAGAGGGTCATGTACAGTCATTATAATGAGAGGAGAGGAGGCAGAGTTGATAGGTACAAATGCTAGCAGTAGGCTGATGCTTGGTGGGAGCCATCTGGTTGGATAAACAGGCTTGGATTTCAAGAGAGAAGTTTGAGCTAAAGATAGAGAGACAGTAGTTTTTAGTTTGTAAAAGGTATGAAGTAGAAAATGATCCATTATGTAGGAGAGACAGTAGAAAAGGAACAAAAATCAGTGAACAGCAATGTGGCTACTGACCAAGTGTGTAAAGAGTTCAGAGAAGAGAGCAGCAATAAGGATTGGAGAGGTGAGGGGTTTGAGTTGGAGGGGCAGGAGTTATTGAGGAATCATTCCAGGATCAGAGCAGTACTACGCATATCCTATATAATAAAAGGCTAATATGCAAATAGACCAAATGGCAGAACAACTGAACAACCAAACAACCAGTTGCTATGATGTGCACTGACCACCAGGGGGCATATGCAGAACATGATGGGCATTGGCCATGGTGGGATGGTGGAGCAGGAGAGTGGGGGGTGCCAGACTAAGGCAGAGTGCTGGTCACTGTCATGGGTGAGCCACTAGTGGTTACTGAAAATTCTTTGCTCCTCCATGCCGCAGTCCCACCCAGTAGTCACACCTGCTACCAGCACCAGCCCCACTCACACCCGCTGCCAGCAGGTCCCAATCACTTGGTGCTATCAATAGGTGCAAGCAGAGGCTGCCAGCCCTGATTGCCCCTGAGGGCTTCTCCACCTCCTCCTGCTCCTGAGGGGTGCTTGGGGCTCACACCTGCTGCTCACACCCACTGCTGGCACCAGCTCCAATAGCTCCGCACTGTCAGCATACAAGAGTGGCGGCAGGAGCGGGGCTGCCAGCAGAGAGGGGACAGGAGGCCACAGGAGGAAGGGCCAGGTGGGGACATGGAGGATGGGCTGAGACCCACCCCTGTGCCCACCGCAGCCTCGTGGCCCACAGCTCCTTTCAAGGTGCATGCATCCATGCACTGGGCCCCTAGTTTATATCCTATATAATAAAACGGTAATATGCAAATTGGCCCTAACAGCAGAACCACTGGGAATGACTGGTCACTATGACACACACTGACCTCTGGGGGGCAGATGCACAATGCAGGAGCTGCCCCCTGGTGGTCAATGCACTCCCACAGGGGGAGCTCTGTTCAGCCACAAGCCAGGCTAACAGCTGCCAGTACAGCAGTGGTGGTGGGGGCCTCTCCTGCCTCCTCAGCAGCACTAAGGATATCCAATTGCAGCTTAGGCCTGCTCCCTGCTGGCAAGTGGACATCCCCCGAGGGCTCCCAGGCTGCCAGAAGGATGTCTGACTGTCAGCTTAGGTCCAATCGCCCGGGAAGTGGGCCTAAGCCAGCAGGTGGACATCCCCTGAGGGGTCCCAGACTGTGAGAGGACACAGGCTGGGCTGAGAGACCTCCTGAGTGCACAAATTTTTGTGTACTGGGCCTCTAGTATATATATAAAACCCTAAGCAACCACTCAACCATTCAACTGTTTGCCCAGTAGTTATGATGAGCAATGATCCCCAGTGGGGGTATGTAGGGGGCAGTTGATCAATGAGTCCCATCATTGATGTTTCAGTCTGTCTCTTCATCTTCCTTCTTCTTTCTGAAATCAATAAAAATATATTAAAAAAAATAATAAGATTTGTAAAAAAGGTTTCTCTTCTGATTCCTCTAAATGGGCAACCACTAGTTCTCCAGTGCCATCTGAATATTGCTGCTATAACACTTTTCTTGAAAAATGTGTGCCTTACACATTTTAAAGAAGAATTGTATTTATTTTAATATAAAACTTTAGATTCTGAACTTCTTAATCCCACAATAATTTCAAACTGTCATTCAAGTAAAGTACAAATACCTAAGTTACATAACATGCACAATCCCTATTCCTGATACACATATGAAGCAAAGGCATTAGTAACCACACTGGTAATAAAATAGTTAATCTAAGTTTCTATTGATTTCAAAACAATAAAAAGTTGCTACATTTCCTGGTATTGGGGACTGGGAGAATAAGGGAAATTCCCATATGTTTTCTTTTGATTCTATTCAGAAAGGCAGGTGACTAAGACAAGCGTGAGAATTTCAATCTGAAATATTGAAAGCAATCCATCTGGTTTACAGTTTCCCTCTTGTCTTTAGACATTTTTCTAAAATAAATTTGCTTCTGATGGGTATCATTGCAGGATATAAGGACACATGGAAACTCACCAGCAGGCCTGGGTGAAGGCACGACATTTATTTATTTATTTATTTATTTATTTATTTATTTATTTAAAATATATTTTATTAATTTTTTACAGAGAGGGATAGAGAGTTAGAAACATCGATCAGTTGTCTCCTGCACACCCCCTACTGGGAATGTGCCCGCAACCAAGGTATATGCCCTTGACCGGAATCAAACTCGGGACCCTTTAGTCCGCAGGCTGACGCTCTATCCACTGAGCCAAACCAGTTACGGCAGAAGGCACAACATTTAGTTAGTGGGAAAAGATTATTGGAATCTAAGGGTTTTTAATTATTAAACCAAACCAGTTAAACAAACTGGTTTAAAGACATAAATCTCCAAAAGTTACCAGTTTCCCTACATCAGAAGAGGGTTAGAAAGGAGAGAGAGAGAGAGAGAGAGAGAGAGAGAGAGAGAGAGAGAGAGAGAAATAATGACACTAGAATCAGAGATTTAAACCTTGAAAGAAACACTTTACATTTTAAAAGAACTCACATTCAAACAAAGGGATTCATTCCAAAACTGGGCAAAAAGACTGAGTTTAACATATCAGAAGACATCATCAGACCTTAGCATGGTACAAAATTCCACAAGAGCAACAGAGAATCATAATGTGGCCTTTATACTTAAGGAATTTATAAAGATGACATTTATAAGAATTAAGAGAGAATTTAGAACTCTGTTTGAATTATGTAACTGAAGCAGAGAGCAGTGTCGGAATTATCTGTTTACACTGTAGAAAATACACAAAATAAACTGCATCTCAGTGCAAGAGAAAAAGTTCTAAAAATTTGCAACATTCAAACATGGAATAGATGGGACTTTCAGGTAGCTGGATCCCTCATTCCACATTTATTTGTATATTGGGCTCACAACCTGTCACACATGTGCTGCCGTGATGAGGTTTAGAAATAGGTAAGAGACACTTCCCTGTCCTCCAGGGGTCATACCCTGGGATGCGTCATTCCTCAAAGATTATTTTACATGGATGTTCCGGAATGATACATCAAGATTTCTTTTAATCTCTTTAAGAAGACAAAACATACATCTGCAAAAGTAAATAATGATGTAAGATTTAAATTAAGGGTCAAGAAAGCAGCAAGCAGTGGGAGACATTCACCAGGACAAGAAAAACATGCTAAGAGTGTTCAGAAATCTCACTTAGGCTTGGAATAGATTTGAGAAAGCTCTACAAGGAACTGGAGTTTAGGTAGATGGAGAAAAGGACATTTCAGGGGGGAAATGAGCATATAATCATCTAGGTAGAGCAGTACATGAAATGTTCAGAGGTCAGGGAATAATTCAAAATCGCTGAATAAAGATGTCCAATAGGCAAGTTGTGGAAATAAGTCAAGAATGATTTGGGTTTGATAAGTTATACATGTTCTAGTAAACACGAGGATTAATCTGTAACTATTAAAATAACAAGTATTGCCCTGGCTGGTGTGGCTCAGTGGATAGAACTTTAGCCTGCATACTGAAGGGTCCCCGGTTTGATTCCCAGTCAGGGCACATGCCTGAGTTTTGGGCTCGATCTCCAGTAGGAGGCATGCAGGAGGCAGGCAGTCCATGATTCTCTCTCATCATGGATGTTTCTCTCTCTCCCTTGCCTTTCCTTTATGAAATCAATAAAAATACTTTTTAAAAGTCCTCAAGTATTTATCTGTATATTGCAAAGTCAAGTTGCTTACCCTCATGGAGCATGGACCACATCTCAGCATTAGCATTTTGAATACAGTTGTCCCTCCATACCCACAGTTTTGTTTTCTGGGGTTTCAGTTGCACACAATTAACTGCAATTCAAAAGATTAAATGAAAAACTCCCAAAATAAACAATTAATAAGTTAAAAAAAATTTTTTTTTCTTTTTAGAGAAGGAGGAAGGGAGAGGGAGATAGAAACATCGACATGGGAAACATTGATCAGTTGTCTCCCTCACAAGCCCTGACCAGGGATCAAATCCACAACCTGGGTATGTGCCCTGACCAAGAATGGAACTGTGACCCTGTGATGCCCAGGACAATGCTCCAGGCAACTAACCACAGGGGCCAGGGCAGCAATCCATACGTTTTAAATTGTGTGCCGTCCTGACTCACATGAGGGAACGTCGCCGCACTGTGTCCCCCTGGAGACATTAATCTTCCCTTTAACCAGCGTATCCATGCTGTATACATTCTCCACCCACTAGTCACTTAAAAGCCATCTAAGTTAACAGATCAACCCAGGGATCATTCACCACCATTGACCGTGTAATAATCTATCTGTATTTTACACTGTTGAGAGAAAATTCCAGTATTCTAGACTATTAGGCAGTCTTCTCAAGAGAAACTGGCAACTGTGATTTCTGCTGATATGCTCTTATAATGCAGGACCATCGATCAGGAACAAGTGAGCTTAACCCAGCCAGTGTGGCTCAGTGGTTGAGCATCCGCCTATGATCCAGGAGGTCACGGTTCAATTCCCAGTCAGGGCACATGCCTGGGTTTTGGCTCAATCCCCATGGTGGGGCTTGCAGGAAGCAGCCGATCAATGAATCTCTTTCATCAATGATGTTTCTATCTCTCTCCCTTCCTCTCTAAAATCAGTGAAAATATTTTTAAAAAAGAGAACAAGCAAGCCCAGACATTAGCACGGATAGAAAGAACTCTTCCTCCTTTTGCCATATTGTGAGCTCTGTTAAAACTGGCACTTGCCTTGTATTCTGTTCAGTGTCTGTCACAGTTCTGAGCATAAGTTTCCAACATATTGTTACTATGATGCTTGCCTACTACAATGGTCCTAATATTAGCCCTATTAATGGAAACACTGAACTACCAGGAAAATATATTTTACTAAAAAAAAAAGAGTTTTAGACTGAGGTGGACTCGTCTGATTGTCTCCTTAATTCCTCCTTTAGTGTCCGATCGCCCTCTGAACATTGTCAACAACAGCAGCACTGCACACTTGCGTCAGTCCAATTGTGCAAGCCTGGTAGTCAGTTTTCTTGCGCAACATCCTTTCTCGAGGCTGTGCAATGTATTCTGTGCAATTGTGCAATGCATTCATGAGAAATATAAATAGCTGGTGGCAGACAGGGCTTTAACATGCAATTCTTTCCAGTGATACACAATATAAGAATCTGAGTTTATCAAAGACCACTAAATTGTAGCTATGATCACATCCTATTTTCATATGTATGTGGTATTTTTTGCCCTCTTTGTCCTGAGTGTTGGTGCGCTGGACACGTTTATTGCTGCAGTGTATGAGCATAAGGTTATATTACCAAACAGAACAGAAACACCTGTTTCAAAAGAAGAAGCTTTGCTCCTGATGAGTAAGAATATAGATGTTTTGGAGAAGGCAGTTAAACTGGCAGCTGCGCAGGTATTGCCCTTTTTATACTGCCTGGGATATTGCAAAGCAAATTTTCAACTTGAAGAAGTGTGAGTGTTGAGAATTGATGAGAAAGTTCTGTGTTCCCTCTGCTTTGGGTAGGGTGCTCATATCATTGTGACCCCAGAAGATGGAATTTATGGCTGGGTCTTCACAAGGGAGACCATTTACCCCTACCTGGAGGATATCCCACACCCGGAAGTAAACTGGACTCCATGTACAGACCCTCACAGGTAATGTCATTATTCTCTGATTTTTGAGCAAAATGTTGTGATATTGTAAAATACCAATAGCAAATTCAGTAAGCTTGCCTAGTGTTCTTGCTGACAAATACTAGTAATCAGTCTATGATATTCGACTTAGATGTCTCTAACACTTCATACAGTGCACCTTTTGGCATATGCCTCCTGTTTGATAAATGACTTGAGACGATGATGATTGGTTGGTTATTTATTGCAGTTTTCTTTGATGAGTAGTATAGTATGTATATGCATAGTTTTATAATAGATGAGCTTAACTGGGTTTCAACAAAGTGGGAAAATTGTGACATCTGGGATTTATGTTCCAAATTTAAGTAAATAGGTTCACCCATGAACACATGCCTCCTTTGTAAGAATGGTATAAAAGATGAATGGGCTATGTTTTCAAAGAACTTTTTAAAAAATATATTTTTATTGATTTCAGAAAGGAAGAAAGAGGGAGAAAAAGATAGAAACATCAATGATGAGAGAGAGTCATTGATCAGCTGCCTCCTGCACACCCCATACTAGGGATGGAGCCCGAAACCCGGGCATGTGCCCTGACCAAGAATTGAACCATGACTTCCTGGTTCAGAATAGTAGGTTGCTGCTCAGCCACTGAGCCACGCTGGCAGGACTAAAAGAGCTTGGATATTGCTATCATTTGAGATGCAATCAGTACTGTGAGTGGAAACTGCAGACTCAAAAAAGGAAGTGCTTTTTCTGAGACCACATTCTACCACCTTGTAGCTGAGTGATGTGGGACGAATCACCTAAGTGCTAGATGTCTCTGTTTCTTTATCTGTAAAACAGGGTTAATAACATTTCTTCTCCTACTTCCCTTACAGTGTAGACAAGAGTGTCAAGTGAAGAAATACACATGGAACCTGT
>PVJC01051707.1:0-11383 GCA_004026665.1 Murina feae
CTCACTGTCCTCACTGTGCTCACTGTGCTCATTGTGCTCACTGTCCTCACTGTGCTCACTGTCCTCACTGTGCTTTCTGTGTTCTCACCGTGTGCTCACTGTGCTCGCCATGTGCTCTCTGTGATCTCACTGTTTCCTGGGATGGCGGGGCCCTGGTGCTGTGCAATGCTCTGGCATGCAGACAGATCTGGGTGGGGCATCTGCAGTGGAGAGGCTAGACAGACATCCTTTCCTATAATGTGAAGGGAGACACAGCCTCCCTTGGCCCACTGCATAGCTTTGTGAGTGGCTGTTTATCTCCTCCTACTGCTGATTTCTCAGCTACTTTCTTGATTTTTCTGAGTTTCCTCTAGCAGAATGTCAGCCCAGCCCTCCACCCAGGGAGACACAGGTAGTGCCCATTCTGCTACCATCGAGCCTGTGTAATTTCAGTTGTCCCCTGAAATTCAGTCTTATTCCCGGCTCAGCTCCTCACCAATCATAGGGCCACTCTTACCCTTAGTGTCCATGCATTGCCTGGGCTCTGCTGATGAAGTAACCTTTGAACTATCAGAATTTCTAGTTCCTTCTCCCCTATATTTGTTTTTTTTTATCTTGATGAATCTTGCTAAAGATTTATCAATTTTGTTTATTTTTTCAAAGAATCAACTCTTAGTTTTATTTATCTTTTCTATTGTTGTTTTCAGTCATGTATTTCTGCTCTGATCTTCATTATTTACTTCCTTCTCTTTGGGCCTTTGTTGTTTTCTCTTAGTTCTTTAGGCATGAGACTAGATTGCTTGGTTCTTGTTTCTTGAGATAGGCCTGCATCACTATGAATTTCCCTCTTAGCACTGCTTTTGCTGTCTGCACCATTTTGGAGTGAGATTGTGAGGACTGTCTTGGCCTGCAGTGCTTGGTTATATCACTGATGAAACAGACAGGTCTCTATGAGAAGAGGGTGATGGCTGGGAAGGCAGAATGAATTAATTATGGAGGATGCTCAGACAGGCCCTGGAGCAGAGAATACACGTTAGCAGCCAACACCGTTGTTCTTAGTGCGAGGGTGTGGCAACAGTAGGTTCACAGTTGTTTGTATTTGAAACAGTTTATTCTTGTATTATCATTTATTAATTATTGTGTTATTTTCATAGGAGCCACTGTAACCCTGCTTTTGCCCACCCTGTGATCACGATTGTCATCATCATTATTGTCTTGTTGCTTCTCGTTGTTTTCAGACATGTTCATCCCCTCGTGCTTTTCTGTTCCTGTTACTCTGGCTATACTTCCAAGCTGATGACACTATATAATGCTTAGCTTTCCTAAGGACTCAACCAATGGAAGTGCTGGGTGGTTGCTTTTTTTGGCTACTAACAGTTAAACGCATTCCCACACACATATGCCACATCCTGGGATTAGGGAATAAGCATTCCACATGCAGCACCTTACTTCATCCCCATGGTATCCTCATCAGCACTATACTGCAAGTGTGGAAACAGGTTACATAATGGTCCTAGGTGCAAAGCTCCTCAGGGGCTGGGCTACGCTTCACAGCACCAGCCCACACCCACGCATCTTCCTCAAGACTGATATCAGGGGTGGGAACCTTTAGTCTGCCGAGGCCATTCGGACATTTGTGACATAATTCGCTTAATGTAATTCACTTTATACACAACTACATTGCTATGAAAAAGCTCCTAGATTTGCTGAATCTTGAGTCCCACCTGTGTTTGCCTTGGCAGGGACAGACATGGCCCAATGGACTTACATGGCCCACAAGGGGGGCAGGGGAGGTCAACATTCCCTCACTCCAGTTTAGATAGATGATAAATAGGTTTTTTATTTAATAAATGATACAAATGAATTCATTTATAGAAGGCATCTCATGAAGACCCTGAAGTGCTGGGCTGAGTATACTTTATCCTGAAAAAATAGTCAAAGATTAACATTTCTCCATTATATTGTCAGGTCACACTTGGAGATTACAGACCCTTTGAGACTATGATGGGAGCGATGGATTCTCTTCCCAGGAAGAAAGTAGATGTGCACATACATTTGTAGCTTATTTCTGGGAATTCATTACCTCCCACACTGGCCCCCCAAAAAAAGCCCATTCATGAACTCCTGGGAAAATGTTCAATTTCTACTCAATTCCTTTGATTCTATTATAAACCTTTATCCCCCAAAGTCTGATATTGAACTAATAATATTTGCTACATCTTACGTTGAAATAGCAAGCTAGATAAAAAACTGAAAATACTACTTACAGGCAAAGAGCAAAACAACCAATATATTAAAATTTGTGTGTCATTACCACCACCTGCTGGTCATACTTAGGAAATTCTAAAGCTACATTTATCATGACTTGTTCTTTATTCTCTAGTAAATCAATAGTCCTGTGTTTCTAGCCTCTCATTTTGATTTCTAATCTGAACATTTGTGAAATGTTCAGCTCAGCTTGTGGAATTACTTTTGAAAAGTCTCTTGCAGTCAAGTTTGTGAGCTGTCCTCTCCTCCTCTTTTTCTACCTGAACTTGGATGTCAACTTATTCACCTGCGCTGCTTGGCTCACCTCACTTCCTTCCTACTCCCTGTGACTGCTCTCCACTGATGCCCAACCTGCTGCCAAAAAGATGTTTAAATATGGCTGTCACCTGACCCTCCCTGGTCTGACCCCTTGGTGGCTCTTCAGGCTACAGGGTTAAGTCCAGCCTTCACTTCATCTTGTCTCTTCCACCTTTCACTCCTCCCAAACATGCCAGATAGGCATTTAGACCTCAGGTTAATCATAGGGCTGGAAGAACCAAATCTGTCTTCCCTGACCAGGAAAAGCAATTTTTAAAAAGTACAGTCACAGCCCAAATGTGTATTCTCAATCCCGATCTGGATGGAAAGTTAAGAGGTGAGTCTGTGTGTGAGAGAGAAAGGAGGAGAGGACCCCAGGCACTGGGCACCCAAGTCAGCAACAGAATGGTCCTGGTGACCCCAAACACAAACTGTCAATCAGTTGCTGACTACACACATCTGTTGAGTATTGCTATGTGCCAGGCTCTTGTAAGGTCTGGGGGCTGGCCAAAGGGACCTTCAAGATTCCACCCGCTGAACCAAGAAAACAACCCAAGGCCAAACTGCAGCCCTGATAAAACTGGCGTCATAAAAACACCCTCCTTAACGGCCATCTGGAATTTCTCAGGATGGCCAAAGTACAGTTGTACAACCCCCCCTTAAACATAAACCATCCCCTACAATCTACCATGGACAAACCTGATTGGTCCAACAGCAGCATAAAGAAGTTTTGCCTGGTTTGTGTGTCTGTGACTTCCCCGGCCCATTTCCCCCAGACCAAGGAACCTCACCCGAGAGCAATCAATAAACGCGATCTTTCACTTTTACCCTGCTTGTCTTGGTCAACTTATTGGTTTTGGGTTGGATTAAATCTTACAGCTCTGGGTTCCTTGGGGCTCAGACTTTGACCAGTGCTGACTGAGCTCCAATTCTGAACAAGAGCATGCTGGGATCTGGAGAAGGACCAGGCACAATGCAGTCCCTCCCCAGAAGGCTCTCATCCAGGAGGAGCATGAATGTCTGCCGAGCAACCCAGCTCAGAGCATGCTGCAAGCACCTCCGTGTGGTGAGAGCAGTGAGCGCTTCTCTGAGTCTGAGGAGCAGGCGGCCCTTAGTTGGACCTTTAGAGGTGAAATGTGGATGAATGAAGTGAAGGTGCTTCCATGGGGCACATTGTGGACATAAGCAAAGGCAAGGGATGCATCCGGTGCTGCTCAGTTGGTGCCAAGGTCTGCCCTAGGGGAAGCCTGTGCTGGGCACATGGGCAAGGAACTGGCAGGAGAAAGTGGAAAAGGCCATCATGAGATTGAACCTCATCACATTAACATGGGTCAGTACAGGGTCCTGAGACAGCGAAGACTCTCAGTGAAAACCGTGGAGGGACCAAGTGTGGTGTGGGGGGCCAGGATCCGCAGCTGTAAGTGGCACCTGCTCCAGATGGTACAGCCTCAGCGCCCTTGCAGACAGGGTGTCCATGAGGCGGAGGCCTGGGTGGTGAGAAAGTGGGTGGGTAAGCATAACACACCCAGCAAAACCTGGGGAAATACCCTTATTTAAAAGTTTGGGAGCTTCTCTGCCTCTGTATCTATCTTTTTGTTCATCAGGTTATAATGTTCTTTATTATTCATACATGAGTGAGATCATGTGGTATTTTTCTTTCACTGCCTGGCTTATTTCACTTAGCATAATGCTCTCCAGGCCCATCCATGCTGCATGGAACAGATTGTCAGACTACAGCGGGAAGGCCGGGGAAGGTTGAGGTGGGGGTAGGTAAGAGACCAATCAAAGGACTTACATGCATGCATAAAGCATAACCAATGGATACAAGACACTGGGGGGAAGGGGAGTGCTGGGGGTAGGAGAAGGCGAGAAGGTCAATGGGGAAAAAAGGAGACATTTGTACTACTATTTGTAATACTTTAAACAAGAAAATAAAATTTAAAAAAAAGTTTGAGACAAACGCCTCCTATGTTAGGAGCCTGGGCAGAGGCCAGCGTCAGAAAGCAGGGCATGGGGCACCACTCGCTGCTCGGCCGCTGGCAGAGTTGGCGGCAGTGATGGGGCTGAGAAGGGATTGGTAGGAATTTTTAAAATTAGGGTAGATTCTGATGAATTCAGAAATAAATGGGAAGAGAAAAAGTAAGATCCAGGATTAAAGCTGGGTGAGTAATGGACTCGCTCTGGATCTAAGGGCAGGTGTGTCTGGCCTACAGACATGGAGAGTTACTCAGTGTCTCTGACTTAAACAAGAAGCCCTGGGCACAGCTGCTGTCTCTCCTGATTCGCTATAGGTGTAGATTAGGGCACACCGCAGCATCAGGACGGTCCCCGGGAGTCCCCAAGGAGTAGACTTCAGTGAAGCCTTGAATTTATCTAGAAGTTTCAGCTTAATTATTCACACAGGTGTGAAATCTGTTACGAGAAAAACTAGAACACGAATAATTTGTGGAGCTATGACTGCTGCGTCTTTGAGCACACAATGCAGGGAGCAAGGTCTGCACCTGCTTTCCCTGCACATCCTGCCTGGGAAGTATTCTACAGGGTGTGGCATGAGGAAGGAAAGAATAAGTGCTTTGATATCATTATAAGCACATTGGTCTTCAGTCATGAACATTTTCAACAAGTCTTGACACTTGTAAAGTGGGTCTGTCATCATGTCCGTCTTCCACTCTCCAGTCTGGCTTCCCCTGGGACAACCATGTGGAAGGAAGAAGCTGTGCTTACTGGAACCTTGAATCTTTCCAGGACAGAAAACACTTGAAAAAGAATGAAGTAGACAAGGAGGCAGCGAGTTAGCAGGAAATACCAGCAAAAATAGGATCGTTATAGTAACTGGACAGGTTTTCTGGCCCAGCACTACTTCATCATCTTGGGTGAAGTCTGTCCCCTCTTATCATTGTTAGCACGTATTACCTTGCTCTTCCTCTCAGAGTAGTGCCTAATTTAGAAGAATTGCATGTGCATAAATCTGAATCATTTCTTGTTCTCAGAGCCTGAATTCAATACAACGCAATGCCCTAATGGCTAACCCTATTTTGCATTGATTTTCATATAACATCTAATTTCAGCGATGACCACTGGAATTAGAGGGACAGAAAGGAAAGTTAGGCCTGCTTTCTAATGCCATTTTTTAAACCTACCTCTCACAAGATTTTAACATATATCATGGTACCTGACTCTATTAAAAAGTAAAAGTCTTATATAACATACCTCCCTGGACAAAAACCTGGAATTAGCTTATAAATATTATTTATGGTTTTAATGATCAGATGACTTCTAATATTTTTAATAACTAGTGTTGTGCATGTGTGTGTTAGTTATATAGCTCTGAAGGCTAAAAATAAAAATTAAAAATACTTTAGCTATTCATATTTAGACCTAAATTTAAAATATGAAAGAAAAAATGCTATTATATTTTTGTAGTTTTATATTTATAATCACAAATTTTGATTTCTAATAAATTTGTTTTTTAAGATTTCTTAGTTTACCTAAGATAGAGCTTAAGAAATAAAGCAACTAAACCAGCCAGCATCCAGATATAAACATACAAATCAAAACACTATGAACTCTGAAACATAAAAAGCATTCATATGAAACAGCAGCCCACTAAACATCATTCATCACCCAAGTAAAAAGGGAATGGGCATTCAGCCTGTGGATCAGAATATTCCTGGCAAATGAGAAAGGCCTGTGGTTATGGAAAAGAGCTTTGAAAATAAATGAGAATCCTTTTCATTTGTCTGTTTCTTCAAGCATCCCACCAGTGTTCTTTGCTCTATGTTTCTTTGGGATATTTATACTCCTAGAAAAATATTTCCAATTTTACAATGTAGACATATACTAAAAAGTATTATTTAGGACACACCAACTTACACACAATCTTTGAAAATTGACATATAAAACCATATTGGTATACAAAAGTATATTATATACACCAAAATTGGTATATAAAAATAGATTAAAACAATAACACAATTTTATCTACAGGGCATTTGTGATCTCATTAGGGGCCCAGTGCACAAAAATTTGTGCACTCGGGGTGGGGGGTTCCCTCAGCCCGGCCTATGCTCTCTCAGTCTGGTACCCCTCGGGGGATGTCCACCTGCTGGCTTGCCTGGCCAGCCTGGGTGAGGGGCTGATGGCTGTTAGCAGGCTGGTCAAGCCCCCCCCCAGTGAGGACCCTCACCCCATGGGGGTGTGGCCAGCCTGGGTGAGGGGCTGAGGGCCATTTTCAGGCTGCCCACTGCTCCCATTGACCCAACGTTCCAGCGAGGCTGGCTGGAATCAGGTTTCTGGGGTTTATCTTCTATAATTGAAACTTTGTTGCCTTGAGCAGAGGCCTAGTCAGGCAATGAAGCCTCCTATTTGCTCTAGTTCCATGGCTGCCGGCTGCCATATTGGCTGGGTTAATTTGCATACAGCCACTCTGATTGCTGGTGGGCGTGGTCTGGCTGGTGGGCATGGCTTAGGTGTCTCAGAGTGATGGTTAATTTGCATATTACTCTTTTATTAGATTAGATAGCCTACTCTTAGTGCTATTCATTTTTCTCTTATTTTAAAAATTGGTACATTATCCAATATGACTGATGCCCTTATACACAGAGAGAGAGAGAGACAGCGAAAGAAATGGTCATGTAGGGTCACAGAAGCAGCCAACTGCACGTCCAGGAGAGGGGCCTCAGGAGAACCAACTACCCAGCACCCTGAGCTGGGACTTGTAGTCTCTAGAACTGCAAGAAAATGTTTCTGTTGTTTAATCAGAAAAAAAGTTAACACATAACTTTGCACAAAACCACATTGGCTGAAACCTGCATAATCTCTATGTATCAGATTGTAAACTGCTTTTTCCCAAGTGAACAGTTCTATGACGGATCATTTATTAATGTGACATCATTATATAATTTATTAGCAGCATAATTCCTTATATATAAGTCAAAAAACTCAAGAAAAATGGAGTGAGAGTTTAAGTTTGAGAAAACCTGGTTCATAGCTTATGGCATTATGATCCAGAGGGCTAAATTTCCTAATGAAAAGTAGACATTTCTGTTTCGAAATACTTAAAAAATTTTTTAATCTAAGTGAACAAAGAAGGAATATAGCACAAGTACCAATTTTAGGGAAATAATAAAATAGGGCAGATGCTGCCAAGACAGTCTCCAGATTCACAGCCAGTCCCATTGCCATCGTCTCAGATGCTCCACTGTCTATGCTCATGAGTTAAATATTTTTCATAGTAAAATCTCTTTTGATGATAAACGTTGCTAATGAAAATATGTGTATAGAAATCTGCTACTATACTATTCTGTAGTCCAAATTCCTTTGAAACCACAGGTCTTCCAGGAAAAAACTGTGAGGTAAGTTTTTCCTGTTTTTTGTTTGTTTGTTTGTTTTCCTGTTGGAAAATTCAGAAAAAAAGGAAGTCTCAATCAAAAAAAATGTTAAATATAAAACCTAAAATATTTTCTCAAACTGGTTCATGGAGTATTAGCTTTTATCAATACCTTTGTATACTCACAGTCCTCATTCAATTCAAATGAAAGAATTTTGTCATAAGACCCACTAAACATAGGTCATAAATGCTGACATAGTGCACACATATCCACATGCATGTCTCAGGTCACTTCTAAAGAAGAGAAATACTAAGGAAAACTCCTGGCTCAACGTTTCCTTTATCTACCTAGCAAAGAACATCAATGAACAATGGACACCTACAGTGACTATTCAAACCATACCCATGTACAAAGATATGCAGATAATAAACATCTTTGCTCTGATTATATACTGTAACAAAGGAGGAAGAGACGGAAACTCAGGGGCCTGTTGACACACAAACTCTTCTTGAAACACTGGTTATAAATGGTTTCAAAATATAAACTACAGCCAATAGCAGTGTTATTCTGGCCAGTCCATATCAGTGCCAGACTCAGAAGGTGCACTCCACCTTCGGGTATAAGGCAGTTCCCTACCAAGCTCCGCAGCGGAGGCGCTGCCCTTAGCAGCAGTGCCAGGCAGAAGGGCCCTGAAGTTTCCTATTGTCTTGTTAACTAGAATGAAAAGACCTTGAGAATAGGCAGAAAATAAAGAGCTCTTACGTAGATCATACATCTATTTTTGTGTGAGAGCGCATCTGTGTATTTACACACATCTATATATGGGAACCTATAATATAAGGGAAAATGGCCCAGGGATGACTATCTAATTTAAAGTGACCAAGAAACATATGCTTAATGAAGTTATCTCTATTTAAAACACAACCTATTTACTTTTCTGTGGAACAAAGCCATGAAAAGTAGGGTGGATACTGAGATACCATGGAGGGAGATCTACATGGACTTAAAGCTTTAATATGGTAACAAGCCAAAGGCCAGTGAACAGAAATGTCCTGTTGTTAGGAGTTGAGGATTCCACCTAAACCTTCCTGCCAAATGACGGCCTTCCATGCCACCCAGCAGCCCCGAGGACGAGAGCTTCTGAGACAACTGGAGTCGCGAAGTTTGCACTTAACTTGCTGTCAGCAATACTGTTTGGCACCATGCTGGAGTGAACCTTTAGGACTAGAAGTCACATCCAGAGTGACAAATTCCAAGAGATGGTATAAAAATTCCAGGAACTTAAAGCTTTTAAGCCCTCAAATTCTTCGTCTATACATATTCTTGTTATAAGAAATAAAAGAAATTACAGAACTGAATCTTAATGCACCTCAACTGGATGCAAATGCCTAATTTTTCCTCTTTGGAAATAAGAATGGGTTTTGCAATTACTTCTGTTCATGGGGTCTGATCAGCACTTTTCACCTTCAGTTTTGTTCACTGCTATTGTTTCCAAATTGTCACCCTTTGCTGGTAACTGTGACCCTTAGACAATGTTACTGGAAACATCTATCTGCAAAGACTATGAAAACAGCACCCCCATCCCTCCATCTCCTGTGTCACTGAGACTGCCCTGAGCAGATGCATCCTCAGCCGCAGGTTGAAGAGACCCTCCTAGTGCTGGTCTGAAATCAGGAAATAAACAGAAGCCACTTTAGCAACAAGTCCGTGCCATCTACACATTGCAGCAAATTCTTTATATTTGAGAATCTTTACACTTACATTTCCATTTCATTATTACAAGTGATGAAAAACAAAAACTGAAAGTAGCATGCAAATTACAATACAGTTTTCCCATGTCACTAACCACATTTTTATTTGTGAGTGCTTCTTCCCAATATATTTAGGAAAAGTGCTTGAAAAGTTGAAACTGATTAGAAAATTTGTTAGTTTAAAATATCTCTCTCTCATTTTAGGAGAAACCAAATACCCAACCATCAAAATTAAAAATAAATAGAATTGTCACAGTCCATTACAGTTATCGTTACTAGATCCACTTCATTTGCAGGTGTCCAAAACATAAAACAAATAATTATCTATCTTCAAATTCATCTGTTCTTAAAGTGCTCCTTAAAACTTTGGTTGTTTTCCTATAATATAAAAGAAAAACATAATGAGAACAGTTTTTACTAATCTAAACTAATAAAAGCAAAATAGTAAAATTAACCGTTTCTCTGAGACAGGGTAAGCCACGCCTACCAGCCAATCAGAGCGGCTGTATGCAAATTAGCCCAGCCAAGATGGTGTCCGCTGCCCATCTGTTGCCTTCCTGCAGGCCACACGGGTGTGGGGGCCGGAGGAGCGACCGCCCGCAGCCCCACACCTCCAGGCAGAAAGCAGCCTGGAAGTAGGTCTGTGATCGCGGGGGCTCGGGCACACACGCCTCCGTGAGTGCCCGAGCCTCCGTGATTGATTTCATGCGGCAGGGCAGCTGGAGCCTGGGGGAGCAGGGCAGCCCAGGCCCCCAGGCTGTCCTGCAGCCTGGAAGTAGACCCGTGATCGCGGGGGCTCAGGCACAGAGGCGTGTGTGTCCGTGCTCCCGCGATCGATTTCAGGCGGCAGGGCAGCCGGGGCCTGGCGGAGCAAGCCAGCCCAGGCCCCAAGGCTGTCCTGCAGCCTGGAAGTAGATCTGTGATGGGGTGGGGGCACGGGCACTCAGGGAGGGATAGCCTCCCTGAGTGCCCGTGCCCCCCCATGGATTCCAGGCGGCTGGGCAGCCTGAGGGGGAGGGGAGGCAGAGGATCCGAGCCAGCTCCGCCCCTGAGGCTGAGTCCTGGAAATCGGGGCGGGGCACACAGCACACAGGGAGGTGTGCCCTCCGTGTGTGCTGTATGACCCAATGGATTCCAGGGTCCCAAACTGTGAGAGAGCACAGGCAGGGATTAAGTACCCCCCCAACCCCTGCCGAGTGCACAAATTTTTGTGCACCGGGCCCCTAGTTTGTTTATCAAATCAAGTACTGTGACCTTACTAAATGTTTACAGGTCTAAATGCATGTTACTATAGAAACTATTAAAGTAACTGGAATTTGTCAAATAACAAAACAATTCTGTGTTTAATAGAACATATGCAATTCATTTTTAAATATATTAGATTGTATTCCAAACCTGTTCTGTTTTTGTGGTACTTAATTTTTTAAATCTTATTAATAAACTAGGGGCCCGGTGCACAAAAATTTGTGCACTCGGGGTAGAGGGAGTCCTTCAGCCCGGCCTGTGCCCTCTGACAGTCTGGGACCCCTCAGTGGATGTCCTATGATGGCCCCAGTCTGCCAGGCACCTTGTGTGTGTATGAGTGTGTGTGTGTGACCACTGGGGACCTGTCCCCAGCCGCATCTGAGGCTCGGAGCAGTCCTCCTGTGTGTGTCTACCTGCTGGGGGCCTGCCCCCAGGCACACCGTGGAGGCTTGGAGCAGGCACCCCCTCTATGTTGATCTCTCAGACTCTTGCCCTCCCCTGCATGTTGTTCTC
>PVJC01051708.1:0-11392 GCA_004026665.1 Murina feae
GTGGAGGCTTGGAGCAGGCACCCCCTCTATGTTGATCTCTCAGACTCTTGCCCTCCCCTGCATGTTGTTCTCTTTTTTGAGCGTGGCCAGGGCTGGGTGCGGCCTGCCTCCCAAGCTTGCCTACTGCCCATCTTCCTCCAGCCACCAGAAAGCAGGGAAAACCCCGTCTCGTGGTCAGGCCAGCCTTTTCCTGCTCCCTCATCCCCAGAAGGGACCTGGGAAGCCGCCAAGCAGGCCGTCAACTCTTTCCCACTCACTCGTCCCCTGCTGCCTTCCTTTCCCACTTCCCGGTGCCGCCAAGGGGTCTGGGGAGCTGCCAAGCGGGACCCCAGCCCCTGCAGCCTTGCTTTCCCGCTCCACGATGCCCCGCAAAGGGCCTGGGCAGCCACCAAGCAGGCCGAGACACCCCCTCCCCCGCCGCCTCTTACTCGCTTCCCGGTGCCCTCCAACCCTGCTGCCTCTTTCCAACTCACGGGTCCTGGGTCCTGCGCTGTCCCGCCCTGCAGCCGCTCTGTGCACTCGGGAGGTCCCTCAGCCCGGCCTGTGCCCTCTCGCAGTCTGGGACCCCTCAGGGGATGTCCACCTGCTGGCGTGCCTGACCAGCCTGGGTGAGGGGCTTTAAGGCTGCCCACAGCTCCCATTTATCCAACGTCCCAGCAAGGCCGGCTGGACGCAGGTTGCTGGAGTTTTTTCTCCTGTAATTGATACTGTTCCTTGAAGGCCTGGTGTTATCTTCTATAATTGATACACTGTTCCTTTAAGGCGGCCTTCTAACTGAAGCCTCCTCTTTGCTTCACCTCGCAGCGTCTATAATGAAACAATTGTTACTTTTACTGGTTAGGCCAGAGCTGCTCTTTCCTTCTCCTCCGGAGGATTCTATGATTTTTGATATTGTTTCAAAGCTGTGTTTTGCTAGAGCCAGTTTGAGCGGAGCTGAGCTGAGCGGGCGCAGCTTCACTTTCGCTCCTGCCGCAATGGAAAGGGCTGTTTACTCAGCTCCGTGAGTGGCGGCCGCCATGTTGGCTGGGCTAATTTGCATACAGCTGCTCTGATTGGCTGGTGGGCATGGCTTACCCTGTCTCGGAGAAACGGTTAATTTTAATATTTTGCTTTTACAGAGTAGACTAGGGGTCTGGTAAACAAAAATTTGTGCACTCAGCGGGGGGATCCCTCAGCCCTGCATGTGGCCTCTTGCTGTCTGGGACCCCTCCGGGGATGTCCACTGCTAGCATCCCTGGCCACCCTGGGTGAGGGGTTGAGAGCCGTTTTCAGGCTGCCCACAGCCCGTTCAGGGTTCGGGTCCCTACTGGGGTGTCTGGCCAGCCTGGATGAGGGGCTGAAGGCCATTTGCAGGCTGCTCACAGCTCCCATTGACCCAACGTCCCAGCAAGGCTGGCTGGAATCAGGTTTCTGGGGTTTACTTATCTTCTATAATTGAAACTTTGTTACTTTGAGCAGAGGCCTAGGCAGGGAATGAATACTACTGATTGCTTCAGCTTGGTGGCTTCTATAATTAAAACTATGTTGCTTTGAGCAGAGAGAGGTCCAGCCTGCCTAGGCAGACAGTTTACTCCTGGTGCAACGGAAGCTTCCTATTTGATCTAGCTCCATGGCTATTGGCCTCCATCTTGGCTGGGTTAATTTGCATACAGCTGTTCCTATTAGCTGGGTGCTTGGCTTGGCTGATTTGCATGGCTGAGGTGTCTCAGAGTGATGCTTAATTTCCATATTACTTTTTTATTACAGTATGTCATTTAAAAAACTAAACACTAAAGTGTTAAGGGAATCAGATTTAGATGGGAGACATAAAATTTCCAAGACAATGTTCCATGCACGTATTGCCCTTGAAGACCTTCCAGTCAAACAAGATGTGGAGGTGGAAGACAATGATATTGATCATCCTGTGCCTTGTAGGCCTAAGTTAATGTATGTGTTTCTCTTAGTTTATAACAAGAAAGGGTAGAAAGTTAAAAAAAATAAATATAAAAAGCTTACCAAGTAAGTATATAATATGAAATTATTTTTGTATAGCTGTACAAAGTATTAATTTCAAGCTGTTATTACAAAAGAATAAAAAAGTTGAAAACATTAAAAAGCATATAAAGTTAAGCAGTTAAAGGAAGCTAAAGTAAATGTATTATTAAAGGAAAATATTTTCATACATTCAGCATAGGTTAAGTGTACAGTGTTTATAAAGTCTACAATAGTGTACAGTAATGCCTCGGGCCTTCACATTCACTCATCACTGATTCACTGAGCAATTTCCAGTGCTGCAAACTCCTTTCATAGTAAGACCCCTATACTGGTGTACCATTTTTAAATCTTGTATATCATATGAATGCATTACCTTTTCTATGTTTAGATTTATTTAGATGGACAATACTTGCCATTGTGTTACAACTGCCTACAGTATTTTGTGAATATAAATAAATAACAGGCATATGCTTTACGGGTTTGCACGCTAGGAGCAATAAACTATACCATGTAGCCTAAGTGTGTAGGAGGCTGTACCATCTAGATTTGTGTAAGTATGCTCTATGATGTTCATACAATGAGAAATAGCCTAACTATACATTTCTCAGAACATATTCCCATCATTAAGAGCACATGACTTTATGTAGAAAATAAGAAAGAATGGACCAAAAAACAAAAACAAAAAAAAACCTTCCTGAAACTAATAAGAAATCATAGCAATTACAATATATGAGATTAATATGGAAAAGTCAATCACTTTCTTATACACCAGTAAGGAACAATTGGAATTTGAAATTAAAAACACTATCATTTATAATAGTATTCCCCCAAATAAAATAAAGATGTATATTAGGGAAACTATAAAACTCTGATGAGCAAAATTAAAACACTAAATAAATGGACAGATATTCCATGTCCATGGAAAGACTTAATATTGTCAATATGTCATTTTCTCCCAACTTGATCCAAGAATTAATACAATCCTGATAAAAATTCCAGCAAGTTATTACATGGATATTAACAAACTGACTCTAAAGTCTAATGGCAAGGCAAAATATTCTGAACAGCCAACACAATATTTAAGGAGAAAAACAAAGTTGGAGGATGATAACTATACAATTTCAAGACATTTTATAAACTAGAGTAATCAAGACAGTGTGGTATTAGCAAAAGAACATACAAAAAGATCCATGAAACGGAAGAGATCTATGGAATAGAAACACACACACAAGACAGTCAATTAATCATTGTCAAAGAAACAAAGGCAATACAATAGATAGATAGTCTTTTTTAAATTAATTCTGGAAGAACTGGACTTCCACAAGCAAAAATAAATAAATCTAAATACAAACGTTTTAAGCTTCAAAAAAATTAAGTCAAAAATGACGTATCCATAGGAATATAAAATTTAAAACTATAAAACTCCTCGAAGATAACATAGGAGAAAACCTAGATGATCTTGGGTATGGCAAGGACTTTTTAGCTATAACATCAAAGGTGAAATCCATGAAAGACAATGAATAAGCTGGACTTCGTTAAATTTTTAAAATTCTATTTTGTGAAAGTCAATGACAAGAAAATGAAATAAGACACAAACTGGGAGATATTTGCAACAAACATGTCTTATAAAGGACTCTTATCCAAAATATTTTTTAAACTCAACAATAAGAAAATATAAAACCTAATTTTAAAATGGACCAAATACATTAACAGATACCTCGCTAAAAAAGATATATAGTTGACAAATAGATAAGCATATTAAAAATGCTCCAAATAGTTTTTCATGA
Source organism: Murina feae (assembly GCA_004026665.1). NCBI lineage: Eukaryota > Metazoa > Chordata > Mammalia > Chiroptera > Vespertilionidae > Murina > Murina feae. The sequence continues at coordinate 3,762 of PVJC01051708.1, forward strand.
GGAAAATTTAAATGAGATACCACTACACATTTTTAGAATGACCAAAATGTAGAACACATATAACACCCAATGCTGGTGAGTTATGGAACAAAAGCTCTCATTTTTCATGCGTGGAAATGCAAAATTGTACAGCCACTTTAGACAACAGTTAGGAGGTTTCTTACAAAATTAAACATAGTCTTAGCATACTATTGTGCTCCTTGTATTTACCTAAAGGAGTTGAAAACTTATGTTCAAACAAAGACTAGCAAGTACATGTTTATAGCAACTTTATGCATAATTGCCAAAACAAGCGTATATGGAAAATATCTTGACCTTCCCAAAAATTGTTTTTAAAATATGCCCTAACCGGTTTGGCCCAGTGGACAGAGCATCAGCCTGTGGACTCAAGGGTCCCAAGTTCGATTCCGGTCAAGGGCATGTACCTTGATTGCGGGCACATTCCCAGTGGGGGATGTGCAGCAGGCAGCTGATCGATGTTTCTCTCTCATCGATGTTTCTAACTCTCTATTCCTCTCCCTTCCTCTCTGTAAAATATCAATAAAAATATATTTTTAAAAATATGGATTCATTTATTTATTTATAAGCAAATATAAATGTATTGTAAAGTGTTTTTAAACTTAAAAATTAATTAAAACTTAAAAAGTGATTCAGAAATTATATAAGTTAGTTTACTCTCATGCCTTTGGCAAGAAATTAATAACTTAGGGAGCCTAGAAAAGTTGTCTGTCAATATCAACCCAGCTAACATGACTTACTTCTGAGAAATTGGTAACTGTCTCTCATGAAATTCTGACCTGTATATCTCATCTACATGAGCCATTTTGCCATAAATTCCGGCTACCTCTAAGAATTCTTTAAAAAATCATTTCGGTAGCCTCACATGTAGGATTAAAATAATATATTCTTCTGGCTAGTGTGGCTAAGTGGTTGAGCATGGACCTCTGAACCAATCCACAGTGGGAGGTGTGCAGGAGGCAGCTGATCAATAATTCTCTTCCATCATTGATATTTCTCTTTCTCCCTCTCCCTCTCCCCTCCTCTCTGAAATCAATAAAAATATATTTTAAAAATAATAAAAATATATTCAAACAATAACAATTTTGACATAACTGAAATGTAACAGCCCTCTTATTAATTATATATTATTTTCACAATTTTCCACTGTGTTTATCACTCATTTTGTGTAATATAATGATGGGGAAAAGATTTGTGGTGAATTTTAATTCTATATTTTTGTTTCATAATTTCTCAGTATGACATATAAAACATCTTATGAAATTATTTATGAACTTCTGCATACTTTTTCTCAATTTCACTCTTCACTTTTGATTGGCTTTAGATTTGATACTGTGTATCACTGCTGCAGATACAGAATTTCAGTGAATACTGTAAGTCAAATCTTTCTTAAAGCATGGCCTACAGGTTATGCACAATAATTTTACCGAGGCGGGTGTAATCAGCAGGATAGCACACAGATGGAATGAGACTTTTCGAGGGCATAAACATTTTGGCATAGCAGCTGTGAGGCGGTGTTCTCATCTAATTTCTGCCGATTTCAAGCTGAGTGTATTTCCGCAATGCTTCCTCATTATCAAATTAGAGCCTCTGACTATGCAGCCTGAGACACATATTCAGACACTGCAAAGTAATGAGTAAAAAAGGCTATCTAACCTGGGATGTATATGATCACCAATTTCTATTAGAATCCTCAAGAAAGGAGGATTGTTGCCTGAAGAGAGGTTTTTCTTTCCTTAGATACAAAACATGTTTTCTGTGAATAAAAATGGTTGACTTGGCCATTTGCCAATACTCCTCCAACAAATCTTCTAAAATTAATACTTAGACTCTGTCCCTTTCAAGAAATACCATTTAAAGGCAACACTAAAATAAACGTGTGAAATTGGTAATGTGTAATGTATACTTCACATTCTAAAAGGAGTCATCTAATATAATAAAAGAGAAATATGCAAATTTGACAGTTACCACCAGCCAATCAGAGCAGCTGTATGCAAATTAACCCAGCCAAGATGGAGGTCAACAGCCATGAAGCTAGAGCAAACCAGAGGATCCTGTTGCAACTGCCTGCCTAGGCTGGCTGAGCCTCTGCTCACGGCAACGCCCACCAGCCAATCAGAGCGGCTGTATGCAAATTAACCCAGCCAAGATGGAGGCCAACAGCCATGGAGCTAGAGCAAACCAAAGGATTCTGTTGCAACTGCCTGCCTAGGCTGGCTGAGCCTCTGCTCACGGCAACGCCCACCAGCCAATCACAGCGGCTGTATGCAAATTAACCCAGCCAAGATGGAGGCTGGCAGGGCGGCTCTGCACTGGGAGCCTCCTCGGCCAACATAGCTGTGCCAGGTGTGTCAGCTCAGTGGGAGGGGGGGTCCGGCCTGGGGCCTCCTCGAGGCGTCCAGGAGCAGCTGTTCTGGGTCTGTTGCCTGGCTCCACCCCCTGGGGGCCTCTACCAGGCCTGTGGGAGAGTGGGTCCTCCACAGGGCTTGCAGGAGCAGCCATCCTGGGTCCGCTGCCTGGCTCCGCCCCCCAGGAGCCTCCTGGGGGCATCCAGGAGCAGCTGTCCTGGGTCCCCTGCCTGGCTCCGCCCCCCGGGGGCCTCCCCGGGGCATGCGGGTGCACGGGGGCCTCTGCAAGGTGTGTAGGAGCAGTCATCCCGGGTCCGCAGCCTGGCTCTGCCCCGGGGGCCTCCTCAGGGGCGTGCGGGAGCACCAGTCCAGGGTCCGCTACCTTCATCCACCTCCCAGGGACCTCCACAGGGCGTGCGGGAGCTCTGCTGCACAGTGCGGAGAATCTGAAGCCAGTTTGCTGCCCGGCTCCACCCCAGGTGTGTTTGCTCAGCAGCAGGGCCCCACCGAGGGATCCTGCACCAGCGTCCGCCCCTGGCTTGCCACCTAACTCTGTGCCAGGTGTGTTGCCTCAGCGGTGTGGGCCCACCAGGCGTGTGTGATCGTGGGCCCTCTGGTGGGAAACGTCCAGGCCTGCACTCACCAGCCATCCCACCCCCCAGTGCACGAACCCTGAAGGGGCTGTGGGCAGCCTGAAAATGGCCCTCAGCCCCTCACCCAGGCTGGCCAGGCATGCCAAGCAGGTGGACATACCCCCGAGGTGTCCCAGACTGCAAGAGGGCACAGGCCGGGCTGTGAGACCCCCACCCTCTGAGTGTACTAATATAATTCCTACCAAGAAAAAAAGGATGAATGGATTGAAGTTGATTGGATTTGTGTCAGGAAGGTAAGGTAAGCTAAAATTGGTGGGATTCTTCCACAATATGAGTGAACAAGAAAGTATAAGAATCTGGATGGTGGAAATATATTCCTGACAGGAAATTAGAAAGCTATTGAGAGGTGATTTGGTGCTAATAAGATGGGGTTAATGTATAATCTGCCATTTAATTGGAGGGAAACTGTGAACATAAAATTCATCAGTACTTGGAGTTGCTGTTACATTTTTTAATTAATTTAATCTTTGTATATTTATTTTATTCATTCTTATTTGATTTTATGAAATTTATTTTATTGAATGTATTACTTTACACATTACTGTTCTTTCACTACCCAAATATTATCTCTTTCTTCCTTCCATATTACTTTAAATTCCCTTTCTTTTTAAAATCTAGAGGTAATTAGTAATCTAGACGGCCTAGATTTCTCTTATTTCCTTAATATCAGAAAAGTAGTGGTACATTTATTTTCCTAATAAAGATATATGCTAATAACATCCTCCCAACTTTATTTTCTCCAGGAAGACCCACTACATTATGTGAAACTATGGGGAAAGCAGAAATTTGGCTAATGAGGACATATTGGGATTTTGAATTTCCTCGTCCATACTTACCCAATTTTGAGTTTGTAGGAGGATTGCATTGTAAACCTGCCAAACCGTTACCTAAGGTATGTCTATTGCATTGGAGGATTTTTAATATCATATGATAAAGATTCTGATTTCTCTCAGACATTTACAGTCTAAATAACAGAGATGTGCTAATGAGTAGCTTCAGTTTGCTACTCAAAATCAATTTTCCAAATCATAGGGTTCTCTTATGAGTGATACTACTTTTTTGTTTGGACTTTATTTTTATATTTAAGTTGAAGGATGAAGTGCATGTTAAAAATTCAGTGGGGTCCAAACCGGTTTGGCTCAGTGGATAGAGCATCAGTCTGTGGACTAAAGGGTCCCAGGTTCCATTCTGGTCATGAGCATGGTACCTTAGTTGTGGGCACATCCCTAGTAGGAGGTGTGCAGGAGGCAGCTGATTGATGATTCTATCCAATCGATGTTTCTTCCTCTCTATCTTGCTCCCTTCCTCTCTGTAAAAAATCAATAAAATATATTTAGGAAAAAAAATATATCAGTGGATCTATAGTGTGGGTACTAGACTGAAGAAACAGGAAACTAAAGACTTGAAAGCACATAGGAGATTGCTGAAGTCTTCTCAACAAGCATGATGGAATTATGAATAGGGACACTTACTACGGTTGTTTGAGTCATAATGAAGCTTTTGCGAGAACTGTTGGGTAGATAACATAGGAATTAGTCAGTAGAAGTAAATATTGCCAGAAGACATGGCTTCCTGGATAGCAGTGGTCTTTGCTGAAATAAGAAACATTTAATGTGACATCTCTCTTTCTCTGACTTATTTCACTTAGCATAATGCTCTCCAGCGCCATCCAAGCTATAGCAAATGGTACGAGTTCCTTCTTTTTCACAGCAGCTTACTATTCCATTGTGTAGATGTTGATCTCACTCATTTGTGGATTATAATGAACAACAATAAACTGATGAACAAAAACAGATCCAGAGACAGAAAAGCATTGATCAGATGCTCAAACCTCAGAGGGAAGTAGGCGAGGGTGGGGGTAAAGAGGAGAGATCAACCGAAGGACTTGTATGCACCCATATAGGCATAACCAATGGGCACAGACACCAGGGGTGTGTGGGCATGAACAGGAGTTGGGAGGGGGGGGATAGGGGAGATAATGTCACACATGTAATGCCTTTATCAATAAAGAAAAAAAAATGAGCTGAAGGGAAAATAACTCACATGGTACTTTCAAGAGGAAGATAAGCCAGTCAGAGAAAGATAAATATCACATGATCTCACTCTTTGTGGAATATAATGAACAACATAAACTGATGCACAAAAACAGAACCAGAGTCATAGAAGCATTGAATAGACTGTCTAACCTATGAGGGAAAACAGGGGAGGGGGAGGGTAAGAGATCAACCAAAGGACTTGTATTCATGCAGATGAGCATAACCAATGGACACAGATAAGATGGGGGAGAACATGTGCTAGGGGTGGGGGTGCCCAGGGAGAGGCCAATGGGGGAAAAAGGAGACATATAATACATTAAACAATAAAGAACTTAAATTTTAAAATATATATATTAACAAAAAAAAGAAACAGTTAATGAAACACTATCTTGAGATGACAATTATCAGTCAAATTCACTTTATGGAGCCAAAGGAATTTTCAGATACAGATTTCTAGAAGTTGTATGAGTAATACAAGGTTTCTATCACAGCAGAGAGCATTAGAAATAGATTGGGACTCATCAACCTAAAGTAGAAGTCATAGAACTAAGAAACCCACTTATTGGATTGGTTCTTTAAGACCATGATGTCAGTTTTTGGTAGCTTGTTTTTTGAGTAAAAAAAGGAAATTGTATAACACATTCCAAAGTTATGAAAGAATAAATATGGGCTGCCAGAAATGTTGGAAGAAAACAATATTAGGAAACAAATGAGAATAATAGGTAAGCAGAGTAATAACTATCTTATATTTAACTATCTTTATCCATAGGGAGTGAGGAAACACTCATTTGCTTGGGTTGCAGATAAACAAAATAATCTCTGTGGAAGGTTGCAGGTGAAATGATGCTCTCAGTAGCATTCTTGATTTCTGCTTTGGCTAAGATGCATATTTAACTTTAAAATATCATTTCAGGATTCTGAATATGGTTTTCTTACCAACCAGTTACAGCTTCATGAAAACTCTATTGAGTGTTATTACAGGAGAGAGTTAACCAATATCAAAATAAAGGTAGAGTAAGAGACATGACGTATTCTGTGGCCTACTACATAACACCTTAACACACTATTTTGTTTATTACAATTTCATAAAACCAACTCAGATATGTTTTACAAGAGGGAAGAATTTTTCCATTTCAAACCCAATTATTAATATAGATATTTCACCAACATGAATACCAATCATGGCTTATATCTCTGGAAAAAAATTAAACCAGTCACTGACTACACAGAATAAAAAAGCAATGGGAGACAGTTAAATCAAGAATCCAAATGAGACAGGTAGCTATGTAAGTCTTGTGTGTGTGTATGTGTGTGTGCTCTCTCTATATATTTTTATTCAATCATATGTTTAAGAAGATGAATCAAAATGGTAAGGCACCAATTCCTGTGACCTCAGAGATATTCTCCTAAGTTTAGCTAAGCTAAAAATGACAGTCTACTTTTATGACATCATCTTTCCCCTGGTAATTTTACTGGCCTTATATTGCAAAATGTCATTGATCACAGGACAACCACCAATAATTTCAGAGATTTAATGATCATTCCTAGAGATTAACATTCAGATAGATTACAGTGTGTTCAACCTGAACAGCTGTAAGCCATGAATTCTAATTTGCAGAGAAATTTAAATTTTACCTCTGTGCTAAAGCTCAAATTAATGGCATGTAGTTAATATCACATTCTTGTGGAAAGACAGTGAATCACTGTTTCATAAATTTATCATGATTATAGCAGGTATTTGACTGAGTTATCACCTTTTAAACCAATATATCCCTTTTTTTAAAAAGTTCTATTTAGCTTTATAAATCATGGAAAGAATAAATATCAGACAAATATCCTAAACTAACAGAAAGATCAAATCATTAATAACTTATTGCTTGTAAACTGGCAAGCTGAAAAATTTTAAAGCTTAGTTCTAAACCCTTTTTGGGGGGTTTCCCTCCATAGAATGTTTTTATGAGTTTCAAACAGCTCTGGTTCATAAAATTAAGCTTTGGGAATAATAGTTTCACATACCATGGCAAGATTTGCCTCCTAATACCTATTTATTTGCTACTAATTGGTGCACCTTGAAAGGAACTGTGGGTCATGAGGCTGCTGTGGACACAGGGGTGCGTCTTGGCCCATTCTCCAAGGCTCCATTCAGCCCCTCCTTCCGTGGCCACTGGACCCGTCTGCCAGCAGCTCCACTCTCGCCACAGCTCCTACGCACTGACAGTGTTGGCCCCGTTCCCCCCCACTGATGGCATGGAGTGATTGGGTACAGTGCCAGCAGCGGGAGTGAGGAGGACCAGCACCGACAGAGTTGTGAGTGGTGGCTGCTGACCAAATTGCCCTCTGGAACAAAGGGAATTGGAGAAGTCCTGAGGGGCAATGGGAACTGGAAGCTGCTGCTCACAACCACTGACAGTGCTGAGCAATGGGGGCCAGGGCAGGTGCAAGGGGCAGCTCTGGCACTGGCAGTGGGTGCAAGCAGGCCAGCACCAGCAGCAGATGAAAGCACCCAGTGGTACCGCAACATGGGGAGCAAGGAATTTTCAGTAACCACCAGAGGCTTGCCCTGATGACAGCGACTG
>PVJC01051709.1:0-11366 GCA_004026665.1 Murina feae
ATCGGAGCTGAGCTGAGGGGCGCAGCTTCACTTTCGCTGCTGCCGCAATGGAAAGGGCTGTTTACTCAGGTCCGTGAGTGGCGGCCGCCATGTTGGCTGGGCTAATTTGCATACAGTCGCTCTGATTGGCTGGTGGGCGTGGCTTACCCTGTCTCGGAGAAACGGTTAATTTTAATATTTCGCTTTTATTAGTTTAGATTGGATTTGATTCCCTAAAATATTGCTTAAGATTTCGGCATGTATCCTCATGGAAAACTATGGGTCTGTAGTTTGTTTGTTTTTTTCTTGTAATGTCTTTGTCTTCTTTTTGTATTGGGATAATGCCTGTCTCATTAAATAAACTCAAAAGCATTTTCTGTTTTTTAAATTTCTGATTTTGTGTAGAATTCATGTTATTTATTTATAACAAACATGTTTGATAAAATTTACCAGTGAAAGTATCTGGGCCTAGCATGTTTGTTTGTTTTGCCTTCTGGACCTGTTTTTTCAATGGAAATTCAAATTTTATTGAATATATATATATATATATATATATATATATATATATTATATAGCATATTCAGATTATATATTTGTCTTTGAGTAATCTTTGACAGGTAGTATTTTTTAAAGAATTAGTTCAATTTAGCTAAGGTATTGAATTTATTGCCATAAATTATTTATAATATATCCTTATTATCCTTCCAATATCTTCCAGAACCCTCTCATCCCTGATACTGATAATTTGTGCTTTCTTTCCCTTCTTCCTAATCAGTCTGGCTAGAGGTTTATACATTTCATTAATCTTTCTAAGAATGAACTTTTAGTTTCACTAATTTTTCTATTGATTTTTTATTTCTGTTTTATTGATTTGTGTTCTGATTTTTATCTCCTTTCTTCTCACTTTGAGTATAATTCATTCTTCTGTTTCTAGTTTCTTAAAGTAATGCTGAGGTCATTGTTTTGAGAGCTTTCTTCTTTCACATTATAGGTATTTGTGCTATATGTCACCACCATCAAATATAGTTTAGTGATGTCTCCAAATTTTCATATGTTTTGATTTTGTTCAGTTCAAAATTTCTAATTTTCTTTTTTATTTCTGCTTTGACCATGGCTATTTAGAAGTGTGTTATTTAGTTTCCAAATATTTTTGGATTTTTCAGAGTTCTTTTGTTATTGATTTATTATTTAATTCCATGTGATTAACAAGCATACTTTTTTATTTGAATCTTTTAAGCGTATTGATTCTTGTTTTATGTCTCAGAATATGTTCTACTTGGTAAATTCTCCTTTTACACATGAAAAGAATGTGTTCTGCTATTGTGTGGAGTATTCTAGAAATGTTATTTAGGTTAACTTGGTTCAAATTGTTATTCAAATATTCATATCCTTATTGATTGTCTTTCTTCTTATTCTATTAATTATTGAGAAATGCAGTGATAACAACTATTTTAATACTTTTTTGGTGTGATAATTCTATCATCTCTACCACTTCTTGGTCAGTTTTAATTGATTGATACTCTTTTCTTTATGGATTGTATTTTCTTGCTTCTTAGCTTGCTTCATATTCTTATTGTAAATATTACCTTGGTGGGTACTAAATATGTTTGTATTCATAAAAATGTACTTGGCTTTGTTCTGGTGCACAGTTAAATTACTAGGAAATAATTTTACCTTTTGGAGTCTTACTCTTAAGCTTTGTTAGGTGAGATCAATGCAGTATTTAGTCTAAGGTTAATTTTTTCCACCTCCTCTTACTGAGGCAAGACCCTTCTTAATAGTCTTATAGCCTCTGAATTATGAGGATTTCAATTCTGCCTACTAGGAACAGACACTATCCCTCTCTGTAAGCTCTAATTACTTTTCCCTTAATACTTTCAGATGTTTTCCCCATGCCTGCTGAAACTTTCAATGCATATGCTAATCGGTGCTCCAATGAAGGCTTGAGGGGAACCATCTGCACAGCTCCAAAGTTCTTTCCATACAGCCCTCTTCTCTCTGGCGTTCTGCCATGTGAACTCTAGCTTCCTTGTCTTTCTCAGACTCCATCTGTTCAACTCAGAGAGAGCTCTGAGCTCTGCTTAGATTTCCTTTACTGAAATCTAGCTTGGAAAGTCTCAAGGCAGTAAGCTGGGGTAATTATAGGGCTCATCTCATCTACTTCCTCTCTCTCAGGGATCACTGCTCTTCCTTTTCTGATGACCAATGCCTCAAATATCACTGTTTTATATATTTTGTCTGCTGTGTTGTTGTTTCAGGTGGAATGGGAAATTTAGACACTATTATTCTATTTTGACCAAAGTCAAAAGCTGAGAATATTGATTTTAATGTCATTTTAAAATTTTCTTACCCTTTCTTTTTATCTTTTTTTAAATTAAATCTTTATGTTCAGATTATTACAGATGTTCCTTTTTTTTAACCCCCATAGCTTCTCTGCACCTTGTCCCCCCCCACCCCATGCCCTTACCCACCCTACTTTCTTCATCCATAGATGTAAGATTTTTGTCTAGTCTCTTCCCATACCCCTCTTGTCCCCTTCCCCCTGAGAATTGTCAGTCCATTCCCTGTCTATGCCCTTACTTATATTCAATTAACCAGTTTATTCTGTTCATCAGATATTTCTATTGACTTGTTATATTCACTTGTTGATAGATATGTATTTGTTGTCACTTTGTTGTTCATACTTTTTATTTTTTACCTTTTTCTTCTTTTCCTCTTCTTAAAGAATGCCCTTCAGCATTTCAAATAATCCTGGTTTTGTAGTGATGTACTCCTTTAGCATTTTCTTGTCTGTGAAGCTCTTTATCTGACCATCAATTTTACATGATAGCCTTGCTGGGTAGAGTAATCTTGGTTGTAGGTTCTTGCTATTCATCACTTTGAATATTTCTTGCCACTCCCTTCTGGCCTGCATGGTTTCTGTTGAGAAATCAGCTGACAGTTGTATGGGTACTCCCTTATAGGTAGCTAACTGTTTTTCTCTTGCTGCTTTTAATATTCTCTCTTTGTCTTTTGCCCTTGGCATTTTAATTATGATGTGTCTTGGTGTGGTCCTCCTTGGATTCCTTTTGTTTGGGGTTCTCTGTGCTTTCTGGACTTGTAAGTCTATTTCTTTCACTGGGTAAGGGAAGTTTTCTGTCACTATTTCTTCAAATAGGTTTTCAATGTCTTGCTCTCTCTCTTCTGGTACCCCTATAATTCTGATGTTGGTACGCTTAAAGTTGTCCCAGATGCTCCTTACACTATCTTCATGCTTCTGGATTCTTTTTTCTTTTTTCTCTTCCAATTGGGTGCTCTTTGCTTTTTCATGTTTCAAATCTTTGACTTGATTATTGCAAACCTCTAGTCTGTTGTTGAATCTCTGTATAATATTACTAAGTTTATCAGTGGATTCTAGAAAATTCTTGAAAAACCTTAAAAGCGTAGTTCTGAACTCTATATCCAGTAGTTTGCTTTCCTCCATTTCTGTCATTTGTGATCTGTTTCTTTGTCTCCTCATTTTGGCTGCTTCCCTGCATTCATAGAGTGGCTTTCTGTGCTAGGTTTTCTATAGGGCCCAATGATTCAGCCTCCCCAATCACCTGGGGTGGATACTCTTGTTGTATGCCTTTGAAGACTGGATGCACAGTCTTGTTGTAGTTATCACTGGGAGGTATCACTGGGAGGAAATGACCTTCAGGCCTTTCTCCTCATTGTTTAGGGTTTGGAACTTTTGGAGTTCTGTCCCAGCTGCAGTCTGTTAGGTTAGGCTTCAGGCAGGCAGGCGCACAGCTGGAGTGGGTTGTAAGTTGGGTGGGCGGGGTCTCAGAATCACCCGGGGTGGAGCAACCCGCGATGGCTGCCCCTCCGCCTACTCTGTGGTTTCTCCCGGCTTTGGCATCTGAGTGCCCCTGAGTCCCCACGTTAGTGATCGCTGTGAACAGCTCTGCTAGAATGCCACTGGTCTTCTGCCCCGTTGCCCGACAGCTCACATCGCATTCAGTGCAACCCCGGAGTTTATAATCTCTTTTCAAGCTGCGAACCCAGGTGCTTCTGCTGCCACCCTTTTACCTGTGCCACCTCCATTTCGCGCGCGTCCATACCTCTCAGTTTTGGCGCCGGGAACTTCTACTCAGTCTCAATGTACTCCTTCTCTTGCCTTCTAGTTGTAAAGCTTCCCCTCCCTTGGTTCTGGAGGATGGCCATTTATGTTTATAGCTGTATTTTTATAATGTAGTTGTGGAGGCTGAACATTTAGGTATATACCTCATGTCACCACCTTGGTTCCAATCCCTTTTTTTTTCTTTTTTGCAGTGTAATGACAATGTTAGTTTATTTCTTTTCTATTATTACTAGTAAATATTTTAAGTGCACAGAACATTAGGGGTGTAATATCCGTGTACCTTTCATTCAGACTTTATAAACTTAAGATTTTCTATATTTGTTTCAGTTCTTTCTCCTCTCTCATTCTTATTTAGAAATAAAGAGCATGGATCTATTTAAAACCAGTCATTTCTTACTTTCATCTACATAGAATAACACAGCCCTAATGTTAGTATGTATCTTTTCAAGGTGCATGAATTTGTGCACTTTTAAAGGAACTGTGGGCCATGAGGCTGTGGTAGGCACAGGGCAGGTCTCAGCCCATCATCTGCTTCCCTGCTCAGCCCCTCCAGCTATGGCCCCCAGTCCCCTATTGCCAGCAGCCCCACTCCTGCCACCGCGGCTCCCACACCATTATGGTGCCTGCCCCACTCACACCTGCTGAAGGTGTGGAGCGATTCAGGCAGGTGCCAGCAGTGGGTGCAAATGGGGGCTGGTGCTGACAGTGGGTGTGCCACTCACTCCAACTGATGGCACCAAGCAATTGGGACTGGCACCAGACACTGGCAGTGGTGTGAGCGGCAGCTCTGGTGCCAGCTGTGGGTACAAGCAGGGCTGTCACTGGCAGTGGGTGCAAGAGGCGGCTACTGGCCATGATCTCCTCTCAGGTGTAGGGGGAGGTGGAAAAGCCCTGAGAGGTGATTGGGGCTGGCACCAGGTGCCGGCAGTGGATGAGAGTGGGGCCAGGGCTGGCAGCAAGTTTGAGCACCAGGTGAGACTGCAGCATGTGGGAGAAAAGAATGTTCAGTAACCATCAGGGGCTCACCCCAATGACAGCAACTGACACCACAACTTGGTCTGGCACCCCCACTCATCTGCTCCAAAATCCCGCTGCAGCTGACACCCGCCATGTTCCACGCTCGCCCCCTGGTAGTCAGTGCACATCATCATGACCAGTTGTTTGGTTATTTCGTTGTTCCAGTTGTTCCACCATTAGGTCTATTTGCATATTAGCCTTTTATTATATAGAATGTGCATCTACATTTTAGTGTATTTTGTGTGTTTAAAAATGTATATAAATGGTATCCTATTTTATTAATCATTCTCTAACTTGCTTTTGACACTAAGTTTTCATTTTAGAAATCTATTCATATTGATGCTTTTACATGTAAGTATTTTATTTTAAAAATTATAATATTTTATCATACTGCCAATATCTTGGTCACTTTGTAGTTTTATCATCTTTTCATCTAATTAGAATGGCTAGTAATCACTTTCTCATTGACACCATTCAAATGTAGGCTGTTCTATGTCCTAGCAAAATCGCCAAGATATAGTAGTCAATTATTTTGTATATTATTATACAATGAATTCATTTCATTCTTTCTTCTCTCTCTTTCTTCTTTACTTCCTTCTCCCCTTTCTTTTTCTTAACCACTTCTTTCATCCATCCCTTTAATTTCTCCATCTATCCAGGGTGGGAACCTTTTTTCTGCCAAGGTCCATTCGGGTATTTATAACATCATCAGTGGGCCATACAAAATTATCAACTTAAGAATTAGCCTGCTATATTTGGTCAAACAAATTAACCATCCCTTGGCAGGGCCATACCAAATGATTTCAGAGGCTTTATATGGCAAGCAGGTTGGATGTTCCCCATTCCTGATTAATTAAATCCAATTTTCACCCTCAGTTTACATAAGCAGACTTTTTTTTTTTTTTTTACTTTCCTGCATGTGTACTATATTACAGACTCCTGGACTAGTTGTGCCTTTCCCCAAAGATGCTCTACACTGGTATATCCAGTTTTCTGCTTACCTTACTTTAGAATTTTCTCTCCATGTCTCCTTGCACATGCTCTTTCCATTATATTATTCAAGGGCCAGTTCTCATATCATTTTCTCCATCAAGTTCACTTGGATTATCTTAGTCATACAGTGTAAATAACACAGTATTCCTGGATTTGATGCTCCTCTCTGGTTCTAACTATCCTGTAATTTTCATAAGTCATGTAACTTTGGGACCCACTATCTTCAGTATGGGGAAAATAATTTCTAATCACAAAATGTTATATTAGATCAAAATAATATGGGGAGAGTTTGAGGCAATTAGGAGACCTAACCAAGTCCCATAATATGCTCATTTAATTTGAAAAGACACACAGAATATTCATATGATAGCCATGAAGTGAGAGGCATGCCCCTCCTATTTCTTTGTTCAGCTTCAGTTTTGAGTGCTCTGGACTCCATGATCATCTCACTAGGCTGTAAGTATACCTTAGGTTTTAAAGTTTGCAGATACTTGGTGCCTAAGTGCAAATTAGCATCTTCATCAGGTATTCCATTAAAGGAACATCAATCTTTTCCAGCACTGGATCAAAAGCTGGATGTACTGGATCTATTGAAAGACAAAGTTAGTTTCTAGTCTTATGGGACTTTAAAAGATAAGTTTTGACTATGGATGACTTCAGATGTTAGAATAAATTGCCTTCAAATGCCCTATCTCTGTCCTGAGTGAATGACTGAATGTACAGAGAACAATGGGACTTGAGATTTCCAATTTTCAGCTTGGGTAGCTGGTTAAATGATGGTACAGTTATTAAATATAAGGGATATCATGTGAAGAGGGGAAGGTTTTAATATCTTATTAATAAAATAAACTAACAGATAACTTTATATTCTCTGCCTGACAACAGGAATTTCTTTGAACTGCCAACAACTCTAACCACTCATATTTTTTAGTTTCTTCATTCAGGTTTCAAGTCTCTGGCAAGCAGAATGTGATTGCCCAACTTAAACCTGTCAACTCCATCTACTCAGGCAGGAGGAAGTATCATGGGCCAGGAGTCACTCCAATTTACTAGTACATCTATTTCAGCAGGAGGGATAATTCAGTTTTCAGACATATTAAATTTTAGATGCCTACCTGAAGGATATTATGATAAATAAGTCAGGAAGAGAAATATAAATACCATGTGATTTCATTTATATGTAGAATCTAAAGAATAAAAAAATGAAATAAAAACAGACTCATAGATAGAGAGAATAGACTGATGGTTGCCAGTGTGGAGGAGGTAGGAGGGATGGGTGAGAAGTACAAATTAGTAGTTACAAAAAAAATCACAGATTACAGCATAGAAAATATAGTTAATAATATTGTGATAACTATGCATGGACCCAGGTGGGTATTAGGAGTATCAGGGGGACCACTTTGTAAAGTACATGATTGTCTAACCACTACGCTATACAACTGAAACAAATACCAAATAATTTTAAATGTAAGCTGTAATTAAAAAATAAAATTTTAAACCCAGCCAGTGTGGCTCTGCATAGAGCATTGGTTTATGAACCAGGAGAATGGTTTGATTTCCAGTAGGGGCACATGCTGGATTGTAGGCTCAAACCCCAGGGTGGGGCATGCAGGAAGCAGACATTCAATGATTCTCTTGCATCATTGATCTCTCTCTCTCTCTCTCTCTCTCTCTTTCTCTCTCTCTCTCTCTCTCTCCTCTCTGAAATCAAAGTTAAGGAAAAATTAGAAATTAGAGCCAATAATAGAGATATTGAAGTCAGTGGCATATAGAAATCATGTGCAAGTTTGAATTAACATGCAGACTAAGAAAAGGGCTGCAGACAGAACCTTTGAGAATGTTTTAGAAACATTCTAAAACAAGTAAGATGTCCAAGGAGACTAAGAACAGTGTGAAAGGTAAAGGACATGGGCTTGTGAGAGCTGGAGCGCTTATAGAAATGGAACAGGGACCCAGAAATTCCTCCATTCTAGAAAGGTATCTTTACTTTGAAGTCTTATAGCAAAATAAATATTTCAGCTGAGAAAAATCACTGTCTAGGTTCCAAGGTTCCAGGAAATTGTATCTAAGGCTTAATCTTAGGACCACAGAATAAAAGACAATAGAAAACCCAGGTTTTAATTTTATCTGTTTCCTCAGATTTTAGTCAGTCATGATCATTCTTATATCATTGCTTCTGGATTTTCTCTTTTGTCAAATGTTTACCATGGAAAATCAGAAGATAAAAAGTCCCTGAACCATTTATTTATAGCATTGGTGAGCATCTCTAAGCAGGCAGTGGGAATCTGGGAACGCATAAAACTCCAGTGAAAACTTTTGGGAATTCACATGGATATGGAAGAAAATGTCTCATAAATTTAAATGCCATGGGTTTATTATTCTGTGTGGCTCTCGCACATGAGAGTGATGTGTCTTCACAGTGTGTGTGATTTTATTGATTTTTTCCATATAAGAGATGGACAGTAACAATTCTGACCCAAAACATTAGTTTCCTATACAAAGTTAAAGGTATTGAAGAACATAGTCTTACTTTTTGTCACAAATCTTGGAAGAGAGAAGATTTAAATTTTAAAGTTCAATTGATGCATAAGTCTTCATAATAAGTAACTAGACAGTTATTTGAATTTAATCACCTCCATGCTTTTACTCTTCGTACCAGCTTGCATGTGTCAACATAATTGTGTCAGTAGGAGAAAATCTGACACGATCAAAATATTCAATAGGATTAAAAAAAAAAAAAACCTGTAAAAGCTACACCAATCCAAAATCTCAAAGCATAGTATTTATGGTAGGAGAAAAGAAGAAATATTAATATTCATTCTTAAATTCTAAATGAATACGGGATGTGTGAAAAATATGACTACACCTACAAAGTACTCAGATTAGCAGCATTTTTTTTTCTGAAAAAAAAGTTTCTTTTAAGTTGCTGCAATTTTTTTAAGAGTTAAAAAACACCTTGAGACATTTTTTATGTTGTTGAATGCGTCCAAACCTTATCTGAAGGTTAATTTTTACCTCAGAATCTCCTATAGGAAATTATGGTATCTTGAAAAGTCTACTTTAACCCACAACATGTGATAAAACAGTATCATATACCATCATAATAGAGCAGTGCCATATTAATTTTACGTATATTAAATAAAGGATTTTTGGTAATTATTCCATTAACACCAAAATAACTTTTGAACACAATCAGCATTGAAAACCCACTATCAGCCATTAACTGCTAATGTTTTGGGTAGCTATTCACGGATTAAAATTATGTCCTCTCTCAATTGTGAGTTTTATTTGGGGGTCTGAACGCCTGATCAGGCCATTTAGTTTATCTTTGTTCTTGGCTATAGACACATAAAAATATTGACACTTTCCCATTGTCTCATAAAAACATGGCTCTGGATGACAATCCAGGGTTTATGGAAATCTCTCTGGAAACCACACCATACCTGGAAAAAAAAGTTTATATTAATCAGATGTTAGATATGTAACACATTCTTTGCATTAGATAAATTTCTATCAGTGAAGGAAGACCATTAAAGAAAAATTTTACTTGTCCACATAAGAGTAAAAGAGGGAGCTGAGACTCAACTTCCTGACCACATGAAATATTTCCATTAAATTACATTGCTTAATCAGTGATCAACATTTGATATTGTCTTACCTTCTGATTAGCATGATATAATGGGGAACAGTGAAACAGTATAGATTCCAAAGTCAGCAAAACCTGGATGTGAATTCTGGCATGTATTAGCTATCTGACTTAAGCAATTATTTACATTCTCTGTTTTTTTTTTGCTTTTCAGCTATATATTTTAAGTTTTAAATAATAAGATTTACCTCTTGGCACTGCTGTAAGAATTGCGGTAATGCATATAGTGCTTTGTGCAATGACCAGCACATAATAGAACCTCAACAAATACTGGTTCTCTCATGCTCTAGTAAAATGCAGCAAAATATTGTTCATTATTCAAGATACTTGATTGCTATGGCTAGTGACAGAAACCCAGCACAAATTTGGTAGCATAAAAGGAAGCATCTATTGCTCATCTAAGCTGTGCAAGAAAGCAGAGTCAGAGATGACTGGAACCAAGGGCTTGGGGACTGCCAGAGCTCTTCATCTTTACTTGCTGCTTCTTTTTGGTTGTTAACATGCTCATTCAGGTCACATCACCCTTCCACTTTGTTATAAGTATGACTGGTGGAAAATCCTGAGTGACATCTTCCACCATGGAGGCCCCTGGTCTCAAATGGAAACATATGATTTCCATTAGTCACTCTACTCCTCAACTAATCTGCTGAGATAAGGAAAGAAGAATTCCATTATTACTTGGGTAGTGTGCTCCCTTCCTAAATCTTGAGAAAAGGACATGGGTCACATAGAATCACTTTCAAAAAAAAACAAAACAACTAAGCATTATGTTGAGTGAAAGAGCAAGTTGCAAACAGACAGAGAAAATGTTATTCCAAGTATCTAAATACCCAAAATAATGCTTCCTTATCATTGCCTATTATTTAAGGACAGATAAATGTAGTAAAAGTACAAAATATGTGTGGGAATGACACACACCAAATTCAGACAGTGGTTTCCTCTGAGAAGAAAGATAAGGAGGAAGATGAAGGAAGGGGGAATTTAAATGTATCTATAAAGTTTTAGTTAAAAGGAAGAGTAGAATAAAGGAAGGAAAGAGTGACAGAAAGAAGAGGGAGAGAAAGATATCTGCAGAAACTAACAATGGTTTTTAATTAAGCCTAACTCTCAAAGGAACACTGAGGGGAAAGAAGGAAATTCTATATAATCTAAACTAATAAAAGCGAAATATTAAAATTAACCGTTTCTCCGAGACAGGGTAAGCCACGCCCACCAGCCAATCAGAGCGGCTGTATGCAAATTAGCCCGGCCAACATGGCGGCCGCCACTCACGGACCTGAGTAAACAGCCCTTTCCATTGCGGCAGAAGGGAAAGTGAAGCTGAGCCCTTCAGCTCAGCTCGGATTAAACTGCCTCTAGTGAAACACAGCTTTTTGAAACATTGTAACAATCATAGAATCCTCCGGAGCTGAAGGAGAGAGCAGCTCCGGCCTAACCAGTAACAGTAACAATTGTTTCATTATAGACGCTGCGAGGTGAAGCAGAGGCTTCGTTAGTAGTTAGAAGGCCGCCTTAAAGGAATAGTGTATCAATTACAGTGTATCAAGGAACAGTATCAATTATAGGAGAAAAAACTCCGGAAATCTGCGTCCAGCCAGCCTTGCTGGGACGTTGGGCAATGGGAGCTGT
>PVJC01051710.1:0-11371 GCA_004026665.1 Murina feae
CCAGCCTTCAAAGGCATACAACAAGAGTGTCCACCCCAGGTGATTGGGGAGGCTGAATCACTGGGCCCTATAGGACACCTAACACAGAAAGCCAAAATGCGGAGACTAAGAAACAGATCACAAAAGACAGAAATGGAGGAACGCAAACGACTGGATATAGAGTTCAAAACCACGGTTATAAGACTTTTCAAGAATATTCAAGAGACTGCCGATAAATTTAGTGAGACCCTCGAGCATATGAAAAAGAACCAGCTAGAAATTAAGCATACACTGACTGAAATAAAGAATAATATACAGAGATCCAACAGCAGACGAGAGGATCGCAAGAATCAACTCAAAGATATGAAATATAAAGAAGCAAAACTCACCCAGCTGGAAAAGCCAAAAAAGAAAAGAAAGAAAAGAAAAGAAAAGAAAAGAAAAGAAAAGAAAAGAAAAGAAAAGAAAAGAAAAGAAAAGAAAGAAAAAAAAGAAAAGAAAAGAAAAGAAAAGAAAAGAAAAGAAAAGAAAAGAAAAGAAAAGAAAAGAAAAGAAAAGAAAAAAAGAATCAAGAAGTATGAAGATAGTGTAAGGAGTCTCTGGGACAACTTCAAGCGCACAAACATCAGAATTATAGGGGTACCAGAAGAAGAGAAAGAGCAAGATATTGAAAACCTATTTGAAGAAATAATGACAGAAAACTTCCCCCACCTGGTGAAAGAAATAGACTTCTAAGTCCAGGAGACGCAGAGAACCCCAGTCAAAAGGAACCTAAGAAGGACCACACCAAGACACATCATAATCAAAATGCCAAGAGCAAAAGACAAGGAGAGAATCTTAAAAGCTGCAAGAGAAAAGCAGTTAGTTACCTACAAGGGGAGACCCATACGACTGTCAGCTCATTTCTCAACAGAAACTTTGCAGGTCAGAAGGGAGTGGCAAGAAATATTCAAAGTGATGAACAGCAAGAACCTACAGCCAAAATTACTTTACCCAGCAAAGCTATCATTCAGAATTGAAGGTCGGATAAAGAGCTTCACAAACAAGAAAAAGCTAAAGGAGTTCATCACCACCCAACCAGTATTATATGAAATACTGAAAGGTATCCTTTGAGAAGAGGACGAAGAAAAAATAAAGATAAAAAATTATGAACAACAAATACATATCTATCAACAAGTGAATCTAAAAATCAAGTGAATAAGAAATCTGATGAACAGAATAAACTGGTGAATAGAATAGGGAGTGGACTGACAATTTTCAGGGGTAAAAGGTGTTGGGGATGCGGGAAGAGAATGGACAATGATCATACACCTATGGATGAGGACGGGGGGGGATGGGGACAGAGGATGGGGTGGGAAGTGGGAGGAGGGGAGCTATGGGGGGAAATAGAGGAACAACTGTAATAATCTGAACAATAAAGATATTTTTTTTTAAAGCCATATATGACAAACCCACAGCCAACATCATAATCAATGGGCAAAAACTAAAACAATTTCCACTAAGAACAGGAACAAGACAGGCATGCCCACTCTCACCACTTCTGTTCAACATAGTACTGGAAGTACTAGCCATTGTGATCAGACAGAAAGAATAAATAAAAGGCATCCAAATTGGAAAATAAGAAGTAAAACTGTCCTTATTCGCAGATGACATAATACTGTACATAGAAAACCCTAAAGACTCCATCAAAAAATTATTAGACTTAATAAATTAATTTGGCAATGTATCAGGATATGAAATTAACATCAAGAAACCTATGGCATTTCTATACAACAATAATGAACTCACAGAAAGAGAGACTAAAAAAGCAATCCCATTTACCATCACACCAAAAAAAATTAAGATACCTAGAAATAAACTTGACTAAGGATGTCAAAAACCTATACACAGAAAACTACAGGACACTGAAAAAGGAGATAGAGGAAGACATAAACAGATGGAAGAACATACCATGTTCATGGATTGGTAGAATCAACATCATCAAGATGTCCATACTACCCAAAGCAATCTATAGATTCAATGCACTCCCCATTAAAATACCAATAGCTTATTTCACAGACCTAGAACAAACTTCCAAAACTATGCCAAGGGACTAGTATAAAAAGAAGAAATAAAAAAGGAAGAAGGAACACAGGCACAAAAAAATAAAAATGGCTACAAACAAGTACTTCTCAATAATAACTTTAAACATAAATGGACTGAATGCTCCAATCAAAAGACATCAACTGGCTGAATGGATAAAAAAGTGACCCAAATATATGCTGTCTACAAGAGACAAATAAAATGTCATTTATTTCCAAAAATTCATCTGGAATAAAAAAAGACCCCGAATAGCTGCAGCAATGCTGAGAAAGAACAAAGTAGGTGGGATCTCAATACCAGATATCAAGCTGTATTACAAAGCCACTGTTCTCAAAACAGCCTGGTACTGGCACAAGAACAGACATATAGATCAATGGAATAGAACAGAGAGCCCAGAAATCGACCCAAACCACTATGCTCAATTAATATTTGACAAAGGAGGCATGAACATATAATGGAGTCAAGACAGTCTCTTCAATAAATGGTGCTGGTAAAATTGGACAGATACATGCAAATAAATGAAACTAGACCACCAACTTACACCATACACAAAAATAAACTCAAAATGGATAAAGGACTTAAACATAAGACAGGAAACCATAAAAGTACTAGAGGAATCCACAGGCAGCAAAATCTCAGACATACGCCAAAGCAATTTCTTCACTGATATTGCTCCTAGGACAATGGAAACTAAAGAGAAAATGAACAAATGGGACTACATCAAAATAAAAAGCTTTTGCACAGCAAAGGAAACCATCAAAAAACAAAAAGAAAGCCCACTGCATGGGAGAACATATTTGCAAATGTTATCACCAATAAGGATTTAATCTCCAACATTTACAGGGAACTCATACAACTTAACAAAAGGAAGATAAACAACCCAATCAAACAATGGGAAATGGACCTAAATAGATACTTTTCAAAAGAAGACAGAAGAAAAGCCAAAAGACATTTGAAAACAAGTTCATAGTCACTAATCATCCGAGAGATGCAAATCAAAACAACAATGCAGTGCCATCTCACACCTGTCAGAATAACTATCATCAACAAATCAATGAATGACAAGTGCTGGCGAGGATGTGGAGAAAAATTAATCCTCATGCACTGCTGGTGCACTAAAAATGGAACTCCCATTTGACCCAGTGATCCCACTTCTAGGAACATATCCCAAAAAACTAGAAACACCAATTAGAAAGGATATATGCACCCCTATGTTCATAGCAGCACAATTCACCATAGCTAAAATTTGGAAACAGCGTAAGTGCCCATCAGTGGATGAGTGGATTAAAAAACTGTGGTACAGTCTTTTAGCAGAGTGGCGCAGCAGAAGCATGCTGGGCCCATAAAAAACTGTGGCACATCTGTACAATGGAATACTACGCTGTAGTAAAAAAGCAGGAGTTCTTACCATTTGCAACAGCATGGATGGAACTGGAGAGCATTATGTTAAGTGAAATCAGCCAGTCAGAGAAAGATAAGTATCACATGATCTCACTCATTTATGGAATATAATTAACAACATAAACTGATGAACAAAAACAGATCCAGAAACAGCAAAGCATCAATCACACCATCAAACCTCAGAGGGAAGATAGGGGAGGGTGGGGGTAAGAGGGAGAAATCAACCAAAGGACTTATATGCAAGCATATAGACCTAACCAATGAACACAGACAACAGGGGGGTGAGGGCATGAGTGGGGGAATGGGGGGTAACATGGGAATAAAGACACTTATGTAATAACTTAATAAAATTATTAAAAATTTAAAAATGTAGATCACAAGCAAACAAAACCTATAGCCTTTGTCCCAAGTAAAGAGAGTATGTGTGTATCTAAATTGAGCCACCAAAAGCAGAAGGAATTCAATGTTATATCTGCTCATAGCAAAAAATATAATAAATATTTTTAAACATTTTTAAAGTGAACCAGTCTCCTACGTGATATCAACATCATTAGTCTAATCAATGACATAGAAGGCAAACTTGTCGTCATCAAGATGACCGCTGGTAGACTGCTGCATTAGACTGTATTTCTTGCCTCTAAGCAGAGATAATGATAATGATTTCTAAGGCAGCCACCAGGACAGGAGAGCAGCTTATGGAAGAATCTTGCCTCAAAGACCAGATCTCCCAGACCTCTCCCCAATTCTGAAACCCTATACATCATTATAAATGTTGCTCTTCTTGCTACCTCTCCAAGACCTATCAGGTCCAGATAGCTCCAATGTTTACTATAAATCCTCCCTGGAGTTTTCTACCTCCCACTGGATTAGGCCTTCATTGCATTCTGATTCTCTTGTGGAATAGTTTTACCACTGTCACCAAAAAATGTGTGGTTCTAATTCTAACACAGGAGTGTGAACTTATGCTAATCACATTCCCTCTTTGAACCTCTATTCTTCATCTATAACAAGTGGTTGGGTAAAGAACAGCAGATTAGTTTTATCTCAGGAGCTTTCTCCATTCATTTATTGGTGGCTGTCTAGAAATTAAATGTTAAGAAGGATCATGAGGCCAACTCTGAATTCAGGATAAAACACTGACAAGATTGATTGGTGATGTCTGCCCTTGTGCTATGTTGTGGCCAACCCTGAGCTAGATGCTATCTGAGGTTCTTCTACTCTGACAGTTCACCATTTCTCTCCTTTTGTATCCACAATATCAGAACCACATTCAATCAAACTTTCTCAAATTTTTCCAACAAAGTATCCCAAATGGCAGAGGTGAATTAATTGGCACTGACTACCAGGAGACAAAGGGAATAAAGATGTAGAGAAAAGCATAAGAAGGAATCACTGGTCCTAGACTTAATACGTCAGTCCCTGCAAGACCAGCTAAATTGTATTTCTCACCTTTGGTTGCCTTGAGATTGCCTGCTATTTTCTCCAACAAGCCTTCCTTTATTTGAGCTGGACTGATTGATTGCTGCTGCTTGCAACCAAATTAACTCTGCTTTTGCCAAGAGCCTCTCAGTAAGTCACTACTTACTGAGTACTTACATGTACCAGGCACTGTGCTATGAGCTCAACTTAATTTTATTTAGTTTCTATTACCACCCTATGAAGTAGGTATTATTACCTCCATTCCACACATGGTGAAATTGAAGGTTAAGTCACTTGCTCAAGCTCCTAAGTGCCAGAGCCAGGTTTTGGCAGAGTTTTGCCTAATCACAAAGTCTATGTTTCCTACCTCCACATTTGCTAAACAGCTTTCAAATCATATCTCTGTTAATTTTCATCTTTAAAGGAGGAAGATAAGGTGCCAAGACCAACTGGTAGTACAGAACATGTCATGTTTATTCTGCAATCCTTGGGCATAGCATGATGCCAGTTGGAAACAAAATCAAACTGGTCAATCAAAAGTTATTTATGAATGGCTATACTGAGAGCATCTTTTCAGAGAGTATTTTGGTTAATTTTCTGCAATTGCCAGCTCCCTTAGGCTGGGGACCTCAGGCTCCCACTCCATCTCAGCAGTCCATGTATGGCAATAGCAACTTGGCTATATTCACTGCAGAAGTGACCTCCTGGCTTCAAGTCCTCCACTATTCATGCCCTCTTTCTCAGAAAACCTTTTATCTTCCCAAAAAGCAGCCCAAAGTATTTCATGTGCTTAGTTATTTGGGAGTGATTAGGCAGTGGAAATGTTTAATTCCTTGTCCCATTTTTCTAATCAAGAGTTTGACTTTTAAGACATCAAGTTGGCAAGCTGAGCAATAGTAGCATGCCCAAGAGTAGAGGAATAGTACACTATTAAGGCATGCCTTCAAATTAATCTGAGGATATTTCCAACATAGAAATGCTCCTCTTAACACCCTTATCTTTTGGGGCTCAGGCACCTGGCTATGGAAGAGATTTACACTTGCAAATTCTAAGCTCTAACAGAGTAATAGTTCTGCTTCAACCACGCTTCAAGCTGTTCTTTAAAAGCAGAAAAAGAAAAGACTTTGTTGTATTTGGCATTGAGATTTGTTCATTGCAATGAGGTGGCATTTGCAGGGATGAAGGAAGAAGGAACATTTAAGGAATAGCATAAAAAACTAGCCGAGTCGATCATTCTGAGACTTCAGAATAGGTCCAGTGGGAAGAAAGACTTGTACTTCTTCAATTTAGTTTATTGTTATTGTTTTGTTTGGTGAGGCTGAGTTTGGATTTGACCCCAAAACAAAGTCTGCTGGTTCCCTCAGGTGAGAGAAGGGAAGCAAAACAAGAACTACAAGTACAATTACAGCTGTTTATTAAACATGCGCCATATGCCGAGCACTGTGTTAAACTTCCTACTTCATATTATTTCATTTAGCTTTAATCCTCTCAGAACTCAGGATGGAAGTCCTATTATTAACACTATTTTACAAACAATAAAAAATGAGAGGCAGAGAGACTCCAAAACTTGCTCAAAGTCACACAGGTAGTTAAGTGACAGAGCTGGGGCATTCTGGGCCCAGAGGTTGCCCTCTCAGTTGCTCTGTACTTCTGCCACTATGAAAAGGTCCTTTAAGCCCCAGAAGTGACAATCCTGGGTGACCAAGACCACCTTTTCCAACACTGGAAAGAAGAACATGGTCTTCAGTGTGAGGCCTGGCCTACTCTGTAGTCTTCTCTATTCCTCCGTGAACTCACAGTTCTGAGGTCCCTTACAGCTGATAGAGACCTGTAAGAAAATCTACTCCTCTTCCCCACTCCATTTTCTCATGAGGTCACTGAGGTCCAGAAAGAGAAAAATAACCTGTCCAAGGTCAGAAGCAAGAACAGTGTCTCCTCACTTATTCCACACCCTGTTCCACCTAAGGCACTGCTCATTACAGCACATCTACACCCAACAGTACTTCTCTTAACCCTACCAGACTGCAAAGTACCGAAAATTAGGTACAGCAGATTCGGAAATTACCGAAAAATCGGTACACCTGTCTGGTAGGGTTAAACCCACTCCCTCATCAAACCCATCCCTCCAGCATCCCAACAAAAGTTTCTGCTAGTTGATTTTTATTATGTTGAAAAACTGAAAGAACCCTTAACATGTCAGAGTAGGAAAGTCTTAAACACATAATCTTATTCATTTCCCTCATTTTAAAGAGAGAAACAGTGTCCCCCAAAAAATGGACTTAGTAGTGTTCATCAACCTCAGGGGGTATACAGAATTGGAGCACAGGAAGAAAATTAACCAGAATCTCTTTATATATTAATTTTTAGGTTGAAGTTGATAAATAAATTAACCTTTCTTACTATAAAATATGCACACTGACATGTTCTCTCAGTCTGAGGTCAGGAGGTCATGTGTTACCTATAGTACACAATGGTCCTGAAAGAAAATGATGTGACACATGACACAGCTCAGAAGAGACAAAAGTGGGCCCTCTCTTGTTCACTTGTTTTTGCAGTATTACAATGTAATAAAATTTATATGCTCCAGGATATCACTAAAGCTGTTAATTTATATACAAAATAAGACTGCTAAATAGTGAAATACTGATACTACCCTGTAATGCAGTAAAAAGTAATCATGATAATCTTTTATGCACCACTGAGATTAGTTTGATTATTTAAGGGTAAATACTGAAGAGTTGTTGAAATTAAAGTAAAACTACTCTTTTATTATAAACACTAGAGGCCCAGTACACAAAATTTGTACACTCAGGGGGTGGGAGGTCCCTCGGCCCGGCCTGTGCCCTCTCACAATCTGGGATCCCTAGGGAGATGTCCACCTGCTGGCTTAGGCCCGCTCCCCAGGCAATCGGGCCTAAGCTAGTAGTTAGACATCCCTCTGGCAGCCTGGCAGCCCTCAGGGGATGTCCACTTGCCAGCAGGGAGCAGGCCTAAGCTGCAGTCAGATATCCTTAGAGCTGCTGAGGAGGCAGGAGAGGCTCCCACCACCACTGCAGTCGTCAGCCTGGCTTGTAGCTGAGCAGAGCTCCCCCTATGGGAGTGCACTGACCACCAGGGGCATCTCCTGCATTGAGTGTCTGCCCCCTGGTGGTCAGTGTGTGTCATAGTGACCAGTCATTCCCAGTTGTTCTGCTGTTAGGGTCAATTTGCATGTTACCCTTTTATTATATAGGATAAAGGCCTGATGCATGGGTGGAGGCCTGCTGGTTTGCTCTGAAGGATGTCCTGGATAAGGGTGGGTGCCCCCCCTGGGGTGCCTGGCCATCCTGGATAAGGGGCTGAGGGCCGTTTTCAGGCTGGCCACATCCCCTTCATGGAGGGGGGGGTCTTGCTGGGGTACCTGGCCAGCCAGAATGAGGGGCTGAGGGCCGTGTGCAGGCTGGCCTTCCCAGCAAGGCTGGTTGGAAGCAGGTATCTGGGATTTATTTATCTTCTATAATTGAAACTTTGTTGCTTTAATGGGAGCCCAGGTCGGGTTGCCCCTGACAACTCAGGCTCCCAGTGCTTTCTTGAAACCAAGCTGGCTGGAAGCAGGTATCTGGGGTTTATCTTCTATAATTGAAACTTTGTTGCCTTGAGCAGAGGCCACAGCCGGCCAAGACAGGCATGAACCTTAGCTTCCTCCTGCTTGTTCCAGCTCCGTGGCTGCTGGCCACCATCTTGGCTGGGTTAATTTGCATACAGTCGCTCTGATTGGCTGGTGGGCGTGGTGATGGGCTATTGGGAGTGGCTTAGGTGTTAGCAGAGTGATTTAAATCTAATCTATTACTCTTTTATTAGATTAGATTTAAATCATCAAGATTTGCTTGAAGAAAGAAAGAAAAAAAAATCTCTTGCTATGGAAAGAGCATTTTGAAAAGGATATTGGGAGGGTTTCCCATTGTATATTGCCTAAATTGTGTCCTGGAAAAAAACAGCAACTCTATTTTCTAACCTGTTTAAAATCTTACAAATGAAGAACTTCAGTGATTTTAACCCAATTTAAAAAATAAACCAACTAACTGACCTCTAAGAAGATAGAAATGTTTATTTGGTCTTCTCTGGAGTTAGGGCACTCAAATGGCTTAGCTGTCCTTATCTGGCTGAAGCCATGGCAGGAACTTTGCATTTGAAGCTGAGCAGCTCTGACTCTGGCACAGATGACTAGCGAAATTTCAACTAAAACATTTACATAAAGTGGACAGAATTTTTAAATGAACGTCGTGGTTTACAAAATACATCTGACTATACCCTCTTCTAACTAAATCAACATATCTCTGTTCAGTATCTGCTTGATTTTGGTAGTAAAAAATCAAGTGTCAAAATAAACTGAACTTGAACAGGAATTCATAAATGCCAAAGTCTTAAACCAAGATGTTTTTTATTTTATTATTATTTTTTTTAATCCACGGAGTATTTTTTTATTTTGTTTTATTACTATAAGTATTACAAAGAGGGTTAAATAAGTTTCCATTTTTTCCCCCTTAACCTTCCCCCGTCCTCCCCTACCCCCCAGTGTCTTGTGTCCATTGATTATGCTTACATGCATGTATATAAGTCCTTCAGTTGATCGATTAACTCCCCCGCAACCCTCCCGACCCTTCCAGCTATAGTTTGACAGTCAATTTAATGCTGTTCTGCCTCTGTATCTGTTTATGTTCATCAATTTATAATGGTCTTTATTATCCATAAATAAGTGAGGTCATGTGGTATTTTTCTTTCATTGACTGGCTTATTTCACTTAGCATAATGCTCTCCAGTTCCATCCATGTTGTTGCAAATGATAACAATTCCTTCTCTTTTACAGCAGCATAGTATTTCATTGTGTAGATGTACCACAGCTTCCTAATCCATTCATCTGCTGATGGGCACTTAGACTGTTTCCAAATATTAGCTATG
Source organism: Murina feae (assembly GCA_004026665.1). NCBI lineage: Eukaryota > Metazoa > Chordata > Mammalia > Chiroptera > Vespertilionidae > Murina > Murina feae. Next base: position 9,820 of record PVJC01051710.1, read on the forward strand.
GTAAATTGTGCTGCTATGAACATAGGGATGCATATATCCTTTCTGATTGGTGTTTCTGGTTTCTTGGGATATATTCCTAAAAGTGGGATCGCAGGGTCAAATGGGAAAACATATTTGCCAATGTTATCACCGATAAAGGTTTACTCTCCAACATTTATAAGGAACACATACAACTTAACAAAAGGAAGATAAACAATCCAATCAAAAAATGGGCAAAGGATCTAAATAGACACTTTTCAAAAGAGGACATTCAGAAAGCCAAGAGACATATGAAAACATGCTCAAAGTCACTACTCATCTGAGAGATACAAATCAAAACAACAATGAGGTATCATCTGACACCTGTCAGAATGGCTGTCATCAACAAATCAACAAACGGGAGAAACAAGATGGTGGCATAGGGTAGACACCGTATTTCAGAAACAACTATTTCAGAAAAACCACGAAAAGAACACACGGACACCACTCGCACCCACAGGACGGCTGGCTGAGTGAAAATCCTACAACTAGAGAAGAGTCTGAGACTCAGAGGAGTGGCGGAAGCAAAGTACAGAGGTACGGAGGCGCGCGCACGGGCTCGGGGAAGGGCTGGTACCGGAGGTCGCGCTTCTTTTCCAAAACGGAGAGAGCCACAAGCTCCCAGCGGCTCTGAACTCCAGTTCCAGGTGAGTTTCTGAGGTCCCACAGATACCCAGAGAAGGGGGACTGACTGGCACCTGGAGGAAATCCAGAGTGGGTTTCTCTCAGCGTTGCTTGCAGCAATTACCGTGGGACACAGAGACCTGGTGTCTCTCAGCGCAGGGCTGAGAAGCACCATAGCTATTTGCTCCGCCCCACCCCGCGAACTCCCCGAGGCCCCGCCCCTCCCAAGTGCGTCAGAGGCTTCTGCAGCAACACCTTCTTAAAGATACAGGAGCCAGCCTCACCCAGTGGCCAGAGAGGGACTAACCTAAACAAAACATCCACAAGGAACACACTCAGGGCAGATGCAGAGAGCATAAAAGCTCCACTGAAACAACTCTTGCCCCATAAGGGTGTCTCCAGCACAGAAGTTCTCCCACTGTAGACACAGCTGACTCTCGTAACCAAGTGGCTTAGAGGTTAATCCCTCGCAGTGATCGCCTAAATCAGAAAGGGAAGCAGCCAAAATGAGGAGACGAAACAGATCACAAATGACAGAGATGGAGGAAAAAAAACTATAGGATATAGAGTTCAAAACCATGGTTATTAGGTTTTTCAAGAAAATGCTAGAGACTGCCGATAAATTTAATGAGACCCTCAAGGATATGATAAAGGACCAACTAGAAATGAATCATACACTGACTGAAATGAAGAATATTATACAGACATCCAACAGCAGACGAGAGGATCGCAAGAAGAAAGTCAAAGATATGAAATATGAAGAAGCAAAACCCACCCAGCGGGACAAGCAAAAAGAAAAAAGAAAAGAAGAAAAAAGAAAAAGGATCAAAAAGTATGAAGATAGTGTAAGGAGTCTCTGGGACAACTTCAAGCGCACAAACATCAGAATTATAGGGGTGCCAGAAGAAGA
>PVJC01051711.1:0-11374 GCA_004026665.1 Murina feae
TGGTTGCGGGAACATCCCCAGTGGGGTGTGTGCAGGAGGCAGCTGATTGATGTTTCTCTCTCATCGATGTTTCTAACTCTCTATCCGTCTCCTTTCCTCTCTGTGAAAAATTATTAATATATATATTTTAAATTAGCTGGGGGTAAATAGGCTCTAATACCTAAGATTCTGTCTCAGTATCCTGAGGGAGACCTAGGAACTCAAATATTTTTTTTTAAGTAATAGCCCAAATAATGGTTATAAACCATGCAGACCAAAGGACAAAGTCCAAACTCCTTAGCAAGGCAAAGTTTCTCCAAATTTGGTCCCAAACTTACTGACTAGTTTCTTCCTATTCTACTCTAGACAGCAACTATATGCTTCCACAAGCTTAAACTAATCACTCAAATTAAATGCATTTCCCTGAAAGTGCCATTTTCTTCCAGATATTACTGTCTTTTACACAAGTTGCTCCTGCTGCCTAGAAGGCTCTATTAATCTGGCTGTGCCCAGCAAACTGTGACTCATGCTTCAAGAACCAGCTTAAATGTCACGGCTAGTGTGAGGCCTTGTCCAGCTCCCCAAACTCTGTTAAGCATTTCCATGTAACATTTATCACACTTTCTGCCTCCTCTTCAACTCCAGGAAGCAGAGATGTGCATTGCCAACACACTACCTGGCACACTGCAGATATCAATAACCATGAATGACTGCTGAGCTGACACTAAGGCATACTAGTAGAAAGTGCTCCGAGGATTAAGACACTGCCACTGCAAGTACTGGGGAAGTCAGGAACAGATCTGTCTGGAGGACACACCACTGTATGCGACATGAAGTATGACTGGAACTTAGCACAAAGGGGATAAGAGACACTCAAAGGGGGTCACACAATGAACATTTCTTCCTCTAAGACAGATAGGGACTTAATGTCAAAAACAGGATTTGAAATCTATAGATATGGTTTCATATAAACATCTTAAGCTTTTGTCTTAAAAGACATTTCAAAAAACTAAACAAAATCCTACTTTTTACAACCAGTTTGCTGGATCTAGTAATTGCCTCACCCCCTTTTGTAGGATGGGGCTCTTAGTGCATTAAAGTAACATTCTAGGGAGACTGAGGTCATACACTGAACCCTTACACAAGCTTATCAGCTCCTGACAGGTATGAGATATAGTATGTGGGAGACTGGCACAAAATCTCTCACCTGTACCCCCCACAAAAAACTTACTCCATATCTCCTATTAAGAAATGGATCTAGCTCTAACTGGTTTGGCTCAGTGGATAGAGCGTCGGCCTGTGGACTCAAGGGTCCCAGGTTCGATTCCCGTCAAGGGCATGTACCTTGGTTGCGGGCACATACCCAGTGGAGGGTGTGCAGGAGGCAGCTGATCAATGTTTTTCTTTCATCGACGTTTCTAACTCTCTATCCCTCTCCCTTCCTCTCTGTAAAAAAATCAATATATTAAAAAAAAGAAAAGAAAAGAAATGGATCTAAAAAGTTCCCATGGTTCCCAGAGACTGTTTAATAGAGCTGCTCCATGAACATGTCTCTGCGACTTCTTTAGTTCTAACCCCGCTCCCCCCTAGAGTACCTCGTCTGTATTTTAGCAGATAGCTCCTCAAAACTTTTTAGAAAAATCAGATTCTGGCAATTTTCTGGTTCATCTGTGGGTGAATCCTTGAGGGCAACTAATTTCTGAATAATGACACAACAGAATTTATAAAGCAGTTTTAATCATAAACAATTAAGAAACCAATACAATATTAGAAAACTGTATGATGCAAAAGGAATATAACCATAATGCTTTTCATGCAGAAACATCTACTTTGTATGCACAATACAATAAAAAAAGTAAGATTTGATATTTTGTTTTAAAAATCTTGATCTTTGGCATTTGGATTTTTCAAGACTACTATTATTCCCTTTATACCCACAAAACCAGTCAACCACCTGAATGGGATTTACTTTTGAATTGTGGAAACACACAATTGCTTACCTGTGGGGAAAGAAACTGGGGAGGCACTTGCGCCCGGAGACTAGGAGAAGAATTTAGTGGCTGCACTGGTGTGTGCATACCTCTCGATTGTGTTGTGCTATTTCCAAACAAACCATGATTGCCACCCTGCAAACATAATGCAACAGTAAGGCTTTTTGTTAATATAAGAAAATGCAAATAAGAAACAGCTCAGATTTTCTATCCCTCAGAAGAATCGTATCTTATTTTCCATTGGCTCACAGAATTTTATACCTGAAAAGTCTTGATCTTGGAATGCTCAGGAATATTATTCAAATTCAATCATGGCCATATCATTACCACCCCTGTAATCTGATTAACTCTATAAACCAAAAAGGTTAAATTTAGTCAAATGTTAGCAAAGGCACTCATTTTATTTTATTTTTGTATTGAAAGGCACAGGCCAAATAAGATTTATTTCAACTTTCTTTAAGATTGGGTTTGGACCACATTTATTCTCAAGCCTTATTAACTGAGATCCACCTTAAAAGGCAACTGAGTAAAAATGCAGGCTTATGAATAATATTACTGTGAAACAACACATAATATTAGTTCTCTGATTAGTTCAATCATAAAGTCGGCGTCAACCAGTGATGAGCCCAGCTCCATGAGAACCCTACTCCAGATCTGAGTATCCTTCCCTGTCTTGGTTCTGCTCTGTCCCTTCTTTGCTAGATGAGATCTGAATCAATCACAGAGTGAGATGAAAAGAATGGGGAAAAGAGAACAATCTTTACAGGGACACCAAAACAAACATTACTCACCTGTACCTTCCCATTCAAGTGTACGACTATTAGTCCAGTTAATAAACAAACTTAACTGCCTGGTTTTTGGAGGACCAACTCACTGGAGCACTTTTAGACTATTCCAAAAGCTATAGAGAGGGGGGTGTATGGCCCTTCCTTCTTTAGAAAGGTCCTTCAGCAAAGACATCACACATCGTACTTGACACCGCGTTCCCTCTGACTGAGGCAGTTTTCTACACCACCTTCCCTTGGCCTCTTTAAGGCCCAGCTCAGGGGTTGTCCTCACTAAGAAAGTTTCCCTCAAAACCTTCTTCCTCATTTCACATTCAAATTAACTAAGCCCACCTCTATGTTCTCAAAACACTTTAAAACTCCCTGATAATGTCCCTCATCAAAATACATTTTAGTCATTTTCCATTTGGTCTTCCCACCACATGTCCTTCTTTGCATTCCCAAAGCTCAATAAAGCCCTGTGGTCTGTAGGATGAGCACATCATTTGCAAACATCCATGACCCCCAGTTTTGTCTACGTGAAGACGTCCCACTGAGCACTGTCAGTGACGACAGATATACCACTGCTTATACCAAGCATGTGTACAATGAACCGAAGGAACCACCATCACCTTATCCCTGGAATTGTGGGGATAAGGTATTTTTAAAAATTTTGTAATGGCATTAAGTTCTAGACTACTGAAGACATTTTGATGGCTTAATGATTCAAAACAGATTAAGGGAATGCTACAGGGAAATTAATAAACTTGAAAGCACTGAAAATAAAAATGATTATGAACATAAAGTAGAAATGGCAATAAAAAATCTATCTAAAAAGAAAATCAAAGATTCACCATAAATTTTAAATCTCCCAAAGAATTGTTTAAACAAGAATATACTAATTCTAAAAACTTGAAAATCTTTTTCTCTTGTCTTACTAATCAAAGTGTCACTCTAAGGTGAAATGACATAGCTCTAACTTTTCTGTGGCCATGGTAGTAGTCAATAATGTAGCTACTAATCATTCCTAGGCAAACAGGAAGCATTTATTTTGCTAAGAATATTCTGCAAGGTCAGGATGGCTGAATGATCTAAGGTGCTGAGTGGTCTAGCAGTGGTTGTCTGTGGACCACTGGTGGTCTGTGAGGTCCGAAAGGTTGGTGGCCGCTGGTCTAAGGAATACTTTGCTAAGACTGTTCTCACTGACTCTTTACCATCAAACTAATAATCTTGTATTACATGTGAATTATTCATATGGACCGGTTCTTGAAAGGTGGGGTTTCTGGTAGCTAAAATCCTTGCCATATTCCATGTTTTAACAAGCCCAAAGATGCTTTGTGAGGGTCATTTTAAATTTTAATCTCTTTTGGTAAAAAGTATTAATAGGAACTTGCTGCCCTAGCTGGTCTGGCTCAGTGGATAGAGTGTCGGCCAGCGGACTGAAGTGTCTTGGGTTTGATTCTGGTCAAGGGCATACGCCTGGGCTGCGGCCTCCATCCCCAGTAGGGGTTGTGCAGGAGGCAGTCGATCAATGATTCTTTCTCATCATTGATGTTTCTAGCTCTCTCTCCTTTCCTCTCTGAAATCATTTTTAAAAAAATGTATTTTTAGTTTTTGTAAAGTCAAGCCCTCCTTTCCTATGCCTACCCCACTTCCACCAAAGATTTTAGGTTTTCTTTATCAAGTGTCTCTAAAGCTATACCAAGCAGTTCGATTTAATCTGATGTGGTCACTATTATAAAGAAGTCAACAGTATTCTATCAAAAAATACCTTCTCTATTTTTTTCTTCTGTATTTTTTTCTATGAAATGTTGGCTTTACAAGTTAGTCATTTTCTTGGCTCAGAAGTAGCTATTGTGCACAGCAATATATTTAGTGGCAATCATACAGCCTGAGTCTTTTAAAAATTAGGAAAATGGTCACCAAAAAGGTCATGTTAATGATGAGTTATCTGGCTCTCTAAAACTTTACTGTGATATGTGAGGCTTTTATGATGACCTGAGTCTTCATAAGTATTGGTGAAATTTGTCACAACTACAGTGTTTAACACACAAAGGTACATACATTAAAAAAAATTACCAAGCTGATTGAAATCTTATGTGATTTGAAAAGAAAAACCTTACATTTTAAGTCTGTATTTAAAAAACACTATGAAAAACCATGACCACATTTGGATAGAGTGCGTGTATCGACCTGGCTCACGGTGGACTTTGCAGCATTCCACAGATCAACAGGACAAACAGGAATGACCTTTTTACAGAGTCCAGTGCACAGCTGGGTTGTTGGCCTGTTCCACTCATGTTTATGTGTAACAGCATTTGATTATCATGTGATCCTGCAAGCATGTTCATAATTACCATTAATGAAGAGTGTTTTGACTATATTTTCTATACCTCGACTGGAGACAAAAGGCCCCCCTCCAACACTGATATAATTGTTCTTCTATGTTAATATAAGTAATACATATCCATATCCTCTGTGGAAATATTAAGAGAAACAGTGAAATATAAAGGGGAAAAAATTGCTGTAACTCCCAATCTAGAGATAACCAATCTGAACACATGGATATAGTATAATCCATTAAAAATGTGCTATAACTACTATGAACACACGATATAATATCCATTTTTTAAAATATGCTAAGGCAATAATTAAAAGGCATACAAAAGAACTATATGCATTATGAAGACTATGGTATAAGAGATGTTTTATAGCATTCTTTATATGTGTAAGGTCATGTGGAAATAAAATGAATGCAACTAAAAATTCAATGTCCTTCCCTGACATCCTGAGGTGAAAGTCACAGAACTATGACTAGGAAAATATCATTGTGGAGTCACTGTCATAAAGGAATTTCTCCAAGTTTCTGGTTTTCTCCACAAAAACTGCAACAGAGCTCCTGGGGTGACAAAGGCCTGCCGCGTCTCCTTGGTCCTGTGAAAGCAAGTGGGTGTCACCATGCCAGCCTTGCCCATCTTGTTTCTATGGCATGGCCCTTCCCAGAGACTCACAGATCAGAGCCTAGGATAGGGGCTGCTCCAGGCGGAAGGAAACACTGCCACATCTGAGCAGCAGCATCTTCTCAAAGCTTAGTTATCTAATAAAGTTAACTTTCTCAGGGTAATTATTATATTTCACACTTTAAAGACACTAGATTTTTAAGATGCTGTAGCCCTCAATTAGCAGTTTTATTAAATTGAAAATACCTTAAAAGTATTAGTACTTGACATTTAATCTAATGTTAAAAATGGCAAATATGTTGCTAAATTAGATGATATAAGTTACCTATGTAGCCTCTTTAACATTTTCCTTAGGCAGTTATTAGTTGACAAGAGAGCAGGGAATGAGAAGACAAAAGAAACAGATTTAAAATAAAATCCATGTTGAGAAACATGAAGAGAGATGGGTTCTATGGGCTGAAAGATCTAAAGCCTATACTTAATATCATTCTGTGCATTCAGTAATCAACAAATTTCCCAAGACAGACAAATGATGCAATAAACTTCAGACCTGGGCCAAGGCGAGGCCACAGTCCAGCAGTTATAAATTTGAGAGGCCTCCTTACTTGTCTAGCAGCGAAGTTTTGGGGGTTGAGCCCTGTGCCGATTGCTCCAAGGCTGACGTTGGGTAGTGTGGAACCAGAGGGAGACAGCTTGTAGCTGGGAGAAGGGGAGAAGGGAGAGCAGGGAGCCTCATCCCCAAGGCACCCATCTTGATTGGAGAAAGGCAAAGTCAGCTGAAAAGTAGTAGTTAGCCAATCACGAGGGTTGGTTAGTGAAGCAACAGAATGCAAGAAGGGAAAAGAGAGAAAACACTAGGAATAAACAATGTTAGAGAGTATTAGCAATAAACAAGGACAGAATTTGGATCTGATAATAATCATCACACTTTGCCCAACAGACACCATCTGTCATCTTCTTTGATACAGATTTTTCTTATCCTCTAAGTTCTGTCCATTGCACTAAGACAAAAATTGCCAGACACTTTATTTTTATGCATCTAATATTGATTAGTCTTTGCAGCTGCAGAAATAGAAGCCAGAGTAAATCTTCTTGTGAATATGTCTGTGTCCGGGCCAGCATCAATGGTATCAAAAAATGTGCCAGATCTAAAAATGTTGGTTTTAACTGCTTTCTGAAGACCATGACCACTTCAAGCTGGTATTCTGAATTCAGGAATAATCTTCCCCATTAGAATTGTTAAAAATCAAAACAAATAGGTATACACGATTTGTTTAAAATCAGGTAGTTAAGAATTTGAAATTATACCACTAAAACTAAATAAATAGATCACGAAAGTAATGAAAAAAGATCAGCAAAGAACACTTAGAAATAGCAAAGGAGAAAGTTTTGGGACATCGTGACAGTTAGAAGGCAAGACTTTCGGAGACACAGAGTATTTGCGTAAGATATTGAAATTATTTTTCAACTGCACAAAAAGTAACAGAAAAAAATAATTCAGAAATGTCTCTAAAATTTTTTCTACATGTTTTCATTTCCCCCACTATGTAGAGTTAGACAATTTCTCTTCTCTAAACTTCATAAACTTTCTAAAACTTATACCTTCTTCATAATGCTCATATCGATACCTAAAGACAGATGGTTCTAGCTCCTGCATCATCACCGGCTGAAATCAACTGTTTTCATGTCACCATTTAAATCAGATGATGTTTATGTTTTATTCATTAATTTAGTTCAGTAATTCTATGCTTCCTCCTGAAATTATCAAAAGACAAATAGAAACCAAAGTGTTCTCATTAATTATCTTAAATAAAGGATTCAACTCACCTTCTCAAAATAAGGCCCACTATCTGTGGTTCCCATGTCTTTGGAATTAGGTGGACGGAACCCAGATCGATCCTTCCTCATGATATCATTAAAATCCCCGAGATTCATTGCTCGCTTGTCCACGTCAAATTTTTTATCTGTAAGGCTCCCTGAAAGGCACCACAGAAAGAGTAAAAATTTCAAGAATCAATGTCTCCCTTATGACCAAGAGTGACCTGTCTCATTCTCCTCCCTGGGGTGCTGGATATAAGACCAAAAGAGCTCTCAATGGTTCTGGCTGCTGGTGACCCTCGCTGGAACACGTAGGTCCTTTTTCTTTAATTAAAAGAACAACACAAACAAATAAATCCAGCATATATCAGTTGTAGTTTGTTTTCTATGGAAGACTGAAAGACAACCTTAGGGCTAACCTGGTAAAAATCTGACTTAAAACAATTTATTCTGGCTATTGATGTTTGATGAGTATGTCTTGTTCATACATTCAAACGTCCTTAGTGACAGAACGTCTCTTGCTGCTATTACAGCATCTCTTAGAGACAAATGATTGGGGTTGTGAAACACAGTTATCTATAATAATAAAAGTATGCTAATTAGACCGGATGTCTTTCTGGAACGAAGCTGGTGGCCTGGGTTCCGGGTGCCACAGGGAAGCCGGTGCCAGCAGGCAGCTGGGGGAAGGAAAGCCTACTCTTGCACAAGTTTCTTGTGTCAGGTCTCTAGTTAGCAATAAAAAGATCAAAGAGGCATAATTGTTGTCTCTAAAATTTAGAATTTGAACACAGGAGATGGCGTCCCACATCACTTGTGCCATGTAACTTCCCAGGTGCAACGACTATTTCCACTTTTGTCTCACAGCTTTATAAGTTTGCTATTGTACACTGACATGAACAGTGCCCCAGAAGCTTATTCCTAGTTATTCTCGTATTTAAAATATCACAGATCCAAGACTGTGTCCTTATTATCCAAGTCTGTTTTGCTTCTTCTTGGCTTGATTCTTTTTAAGGTCCTCAGGGCGAGCAGCAGCATCTTTCTGAAGATCCCAAAGGACTGACCCTGCATCTGCTCCACATGTAAGGGGAGAGTCAGTCAATGATGAAACATCCCAGGCAGAGAGGACTGGCAACCTCAGAGCTGAGTCTGGCAGGGCCACAGACGTAATTTGTTTGGTCACACACAGCATTTTTAAAAACTGGAATTAGCTTCCAATTTTTAAAAATCAGGATATCAATATACATCTGAGTTTCTTCTGGCCTCTCTTCAAAACCCGGGAGATCTGGCAAAAGCGTTAATGTCTGAGTGTGAGCTCCTCCATGGCAACTACTGCTGAGAGCTGAGCAAGGCTGATTCCTTAAGGTGGTACATCCACTCTCCACAACTAACCAGTAGCCTCCTAGTCCTGAATTCTTATACTTGGCACACACCACCGATTTACATTACTTTCTTGGCTCTTGCAGTCAATTTGAATTTTTAAGCCCTACCTAGTGTCTGGCACAGTACCTTCCACAGAGTAAGTGTTCAATATGTGTCTACTGAACTGCATCCATCCCAACTCAAACTGAGTAGGGGATCCCAACAGAATGTCATTAAGAAAAATATTCCATTCATATTAGTGGAGTGATACACACCTACAGACAAATCCATTTTGCTGCTTGGATTATCTTCAGTTTGATTCTGTAAAGTACAGAACAATGAGAGAAAATTAAAGGTCTGAATTAAATGTTTGAATCAGAGAAGAAATGACATTATTCATGTAAGAGTCCCATTTTACTACTAACACTATACAAGGGCAATAACACTCAGAATAAAGACAATCATACTTTTGATTGTTGCTGGTGCATATATTTCTAAATGCAATTTTCATATAGAATTAGCTTCAGTTAATCTATGGAGCAATAGCTAAACAGCTGCTTATAGAAATAAACCCCTGTCCTGAAGTTCAAGTCAGCTCAGGATCAAATTTCCTAAGTGGCAGCCAAATGATGACAACTTCTTCTCGTGACTTGTCAAGTCATCAAATGTGGAAATGTGCAGCCAAGTCAAAGTCACTTATGTGTCTTTTGGCAAACAGGTTCAGGGTGTCCCCATAATGTTCCCAAGAGATAAAAGAAATTAGAAATTCTACAAGAATTCCCTACATAATTAGTCACAAATAATCTCTCTAATTATTTTGCTATTGTTGTCTTTTAAAACTGGTACAGTAGTTGGGAAAACTATAGCAATTGTAAGTGCCGGTTTCCTTTTTCCCTACCTGCAAAAAATACAAAAATAAAAAATACAAGGACTACAACTTAAAAAAATACACATAACTTTTAAATTTTACAGTATTTCATTAATGAAAGAACAGAAAACAAATCTAATCCAAACCAGGAACATTGTTTAACCAGTTTCAAAATCTGTAATTTTGTACTATATGTGGCAATGGTCTTAAAATTTGTGCTAAAATTAAAAGTCGGGATACATTACACATAGGAAAAGTTAAAACTTACCAGCAATCCCATATTTGAAAACTGTTTGGCAATAGGATTCATCCATGAATCATTGTTTCCTCCTTTTAGTGCGCACTACAGAAATGAAATATGTTACCTCAAACTCAAATAATTTATTTTTTAACTTCATATCTGAATTACATAAGTACAGAACCACGAGTTTACCTTTTGAACCCTAATTATTCCTCTTTAATTGTTTATTTTCATATTTCATATATTAGTCTAAAAGAGTAATAAGCCTTAGATATATCTGTTTTCATTGTTATTTTATTTTTGTCACACTGAATTAAAAGTAACTGGAAAAATATAGTCAATATCAGATTTTATAAATTATAATGTTTGCATGCATGCACCTTCCCTTTTAGTATCTCCTTATAATCCAAGCCTGCTGGTATCAGAAAAAAAATGTTTGATGCTAGTGCAGAAGCCGTATTAAACTGGTCATTATTATCTGTGTGGATATAATCCAAAACTTATCCATGTAGTACGTTCATCTGTTTGCTCACGGTATAAAAGACATGGGTCCCCAATGGGAAAGAAGTTTAGCAGAAGACACCATACCGCCTTATTGCAAAATAAGGCAGATGTGAGTTTTTGTTTGTTGCTTAATGGGTCAAATTAGTCTTTCCCCTGAACAAGACACTAATCACCAACTCCACTTTTACTTCTATGGAGAAAGCAGGTAGAACTATGATACGGACTTGCTGGGGGTAGGGTGATGTGATGGGGGTTTGTGCACTTGTACATTCTGCAGTTAAAAAATTCTGTTTGTGTTCTGATATGTCTTAGCAAGTTATTATTCTTGAAAGTAATAAGGTACTTAAGTTCAGGTACATGTTTAAAGGTTAAAAACAAAAAACACCCCTCAATGGAGAGAGGGGAGGATTGGTCGTTACTGGATATAGACAGTTTGTTCTGCAAGAAAAAAGAGTTTTGTGGATAGGTGGTGATGGCAGCACAACAATGTAATGTATTTAATGCCACTGTTGGGAGAAGGGTTCTGGGCCTTGGAATTTCCTGAATTAGATAAAAACCAGCCACGCTGATGCCACTGGAGAAGCTATCTTACTTTGGTTTCTATACATATTCATGAGGATTTACTCTGACCTCCTTGGCTGTAGAATGCAATAGTATAAACACTTGTAGAATATGCCTTGAAAGCTTCCAAAGAATAATCTTCTATAATAAAAGCAAAACATGCAAATGTGACCATCACCACCAGCCAATCAGAGTGGCTGTATGCAAATTAACCCAGCCAAGATGGAGGCCAACAGCCAATCAGAGCAGCTGTATGCAAATTAACCCAGCCAAGATGGAGGCCAACAGCCACGGAACTTGAGCAAACCTAAGGGTTCTGTTGCAACTGC
>PVJC01051712.1:0-11376 GCA_004026665.1 Murina feae
TCCTCTTTTGAAAAGTGTCTGTTTAGGTCCTTTGCCCATTTTTTGATTGGGTTGTTTGTCTTCTTTTTGTTAACTTGTATGAGTTCCCTATAAATGTTGGAGATTAATCGTTTATCAGTGCTAGCATTGGCAAATATGTTCTCCCATGTAGTGGGTTTTCTTATTGTTTTGCTAATGGTTTCTTTTGCTGTGCAGAAGCTTTTTATTTTGATAAAGTCCCATTTGTTTATTTTCTCTTTAGTTTCCAATGCCCTAATTTTTGTGCACTGGGTCTCTAGTAGTTCATATAATAGAATTACTTTATTGTCAAAATATGTGAAAATTATAATTTTAATGAGAATATTCTTATTTCACTAATTTATCTCTTTTTCTAACAAATCAAATTATCCCCAATTATACATCATAGTACATTGTTTTCACCATAGGATTTGGTAGGGCTTAAATTCATTTTTTAAGTGCAATTTTATATAACTATAAATAAATATATAATAAAATAAATTATATATATAACAACATTTCTTTCAGTGCACACCCTTGTTTTTATGTACTATGCAGTAAAAGGAAAAATACTTTACATTTCACTTCCTGAGGAGGTTAAGCGTCTCTCCTTAACTAATGCTGAATTTTAGTCTGGGCATGTGGTCATTTGGTGAGCAGCTTTCTGGCAGGGGTTTGGCAAATAGGTGAAGCGAAAAGCAGCATAGTTTTCAGGTGCGTTTTTTTTTTTCACTTTGGGATTGAGATAGTTTTAATGTACAGAATATCAGACTCACTCAAACTTGTACAAAATGTAAATAATTAGTATTTTCTGCTATATTTATTTTGCTGATTTATATTTTATATATTCACTAGGGGTTTGGTGCACAAAAATTTGTGCACTCGGGGGGGTGCCTCAGCCCGGCCTATGCCCTCTCACAGCCTGGGACTCTCGGGGGATGTCCACCTGCTGTTGTGTCTGGACAGCCTGGGTGAGGGGCTGAGGGCTGTTTTTATGCTGCCCACAACTCCCATTGACCCAAGGTCCCAGCAAGGTTGGCTGGAATCAGGTTTCTAAGGTTTATTTATCTTCTATAATTGAAACTTTGTTGCCTTGAGCCACAGCCTAGGCAGGCAACGAAGCCTCCTGCTTCAGCTCCATGGCTTCTATAATTGAAACACTGTTGCCTTGAGCAGAGGCCCGGCCAGCCTAGGCAGGCAGTTTCAACTCCATCGTTGGTGCAATGGAAGCCGCCTGTTTGCTCTAACTCCATGGCTGCCAGCCTCCATCTTGGCTGGGTTAATTTGCATACAGCCACGCTGATTGGCTGGTGGGCGTGGCTTGGCTGGTGGGCCTGGCTTAGGTGTCTCAGAGTGATGGTTATTTTGCATATTACTTTTTTATTAGATTAGATATTTTATTTCTTTAATGTCCACATAATTAACTGTCTTATATTAACGGTTTTACATACCTTTATCTACTTCATTGTACCATAAAATTAACTGACCTCTAAAACACTTGAGAATAATAAATTCATAAGCAAAGTGGTATGCTTATAAGGTACCCATAATAAATTACAACAATGTACTTATACTCATGTGACAAAGGAAACAAAACAACTTTGTTTAACGTGTAAATCAGAGAAAGTGACTTACTAGGAACAGTATAAATGTTCAAAGGAAAGTCAGCCTAGGTTACATATTTGTAGCATTCTGTTAAAAAAAAAGTTGCTTTCAATGACTTTCAGTTAATCATCATGACACTCACTGCTGAGCGAACTTGGCAAGTATTTAGCCTCTTTGGGTCTCAGTATCTTTTCTCTGAAATTAAGAATATAAGTTTGAAGAACTCCTTTTACTCTCTCCTAAGTGTCTGTAATAAAAATGTTATATGGAAAACTCAGAAAATGGCAATAAATAAAATATACTTGGTATTCCACAAGGACATGGGCATGACTATTTTAAGAATAATAAAAGAATTTCAGTATTGCTACTATTTTCTGAAGCTTTGTTAGAAAAGACATTCACAATATAAGAGCACTAAGAATAAGATGCAGAATTAAATAAAAAGATCAGTTATATTAAGAAAATATTAGTAAACCTTGGCTAAAATATGTTGAGATATCTTCAGTTTAGTCTAAAATATATTTTATTATTACTAAACTTCAATAAAAGTGAACTTTGCATTCTTCAAGTATAGACACAAATTAGCTTAACCTGGATTACACATTACAGTGATGATGCACAGCACATGCTCAATAATTTCCTTTTGAACGTATGATACACATTTTACTGGATCTTTTATTGTACACCTGTGCTACTCATTAGGGAACAATAGAGCATGGTGGTTAAGATTATGGAGTTGAGAGCTACATTAACTGGATCCAAACCCTGACTCTGATACTTCCTTGTGTGTGACCTTAGAAAAAGTAACATGAGCTCTTGTAACTCAGGTTCTTCACACAGCTTTTGCAAGGGCAAATGGGATGTACATGCAAAATTCATAGAATATGCCTGGCACAGAGTAAGTACTGTAAAAGTGCAAGTTGTTATAGTATCATAAGTGGTTATTATTATTAATTATCATTATTATTTACTCTTTCTTATTATATGACTACAGAGAAAGTTATAATTTTTCATACCCAGTAACCTTACATATTTAGACTGTGGTTTTCACTTCTTATTTTGACATGTTTGGTTTTAACAGGAATAGTTTGGACATGAGAAAATTTCTATTTGACCAAGCATATATTATTAAAATATGCTTATTCATTTCAGATAGAAAAAGAAAGATCAGGGTACATCCCTTAAGACTCAGTTTATTATAAATGGAAGCTTTAAACCAGAGGTAAGACCTCCATGTTCCAGATATGGAGTGTATTTTCATACACTCATTCAACAAGTAATCATCGAACAACTATGTGCCTAACATTGAACGACCTGTTCACAGCCATACCTACATAAATATGAAACTGTCCCTGTCCTCAATGACTTTACAGTCTGTAGAAGAGACAGAATTTATTTATTTATTTATTTATTTATTTATTTAATATATTTTATTGATTTTTTACAGACAAGAAGGGAAAGGGATAGAAAGTTAGAAACATCAATGAGAGAGAAACATTGATCAGCTGCCTCCTGCACACCTACTGGGGATGTGCCCACAACCACGGTACATGCTCTTGACTGGAATCGAACCTGGGACCTTTCAGTCTGCAGGCCAACACTCTATCCACTGAGCAAAACCGGTTAGGGCGAGTCAGAATTTATTGCTTACACATCTATTCCAGGGCAAAAAGTAAGAAATGACATAATAAAGTACTTTGAACTTAGAGAAGAAAGAACCATATCATATTACATAGAGAGGTCATAAAAAAAGGGTATAGAAATACGCCATCAAAGAGGTCAACCAAAGGACTTGTATGCATGCATATAAGCATAACTAATGGACACAAAACACTGGGGGGGGAGGTAAGGGAGGCCGGGGGAAGGTCAAGGGAAAAAAAGAAGGAGACATATGTACTACTCTTTGTAATATTTTAAGCAATAAAACAAAATTTAAAAAAAAAAGAAAAAAAAAGAAATACGCCATCAGAGAGGTGCTGTTGGAGGCAGGCATTGGAGTGGGGACATGAAAGAGGTAGGACAGACGGAGGTGGATATTCCAGGCAGAAGGAAGTTTAAGGAAAGTCAGAGAAAAAACAAGTGATGTGAAGGCAAGAGCAATTAGATGGCATTCAATTCTCATGTATGACATTCAAGTAGATCCACAAATAAGTTTTCCTTGATAATAGAAACATTTGAACATCACTATAATTAATGTATTTTATTTTTTTCTCTGAGAACATTAACTTGCATTACATTTTAATAGAATTACTTCATTTAAGTGCTAATTAATGCAGAGAGACAAAAAATAAAAAAAAAACCATTAAACAAAGTCCTTTGGGTTAGATCTTTCCTAGTTTAAAAATAATTTATATTCTGAGTTAATAGTCTCATAAAATTTTTTTTTCAGCAAGAGTAAAGAAAGATCTATTTATAGGTTGAAGTAAAGGAGATATTAAACACAAAGAGAAGATGTTAAATAATTTTGAAAGCATTTTGTAACTACATACTGCTGTACAATATTTTATAGTAGTATGGAATTACTTTTAGAAAAGTAACTTTAACAATTTTGTTTCATGCTTAAAACTTTTTGTTACAGTAAAATAATAAGAATCAATGTAAATGAGAGAGTATGCCTTCAATTCAAAAGAGTTTTCTTTTTAGGATGTTCTCTTCTAAATCATATAATAAAACATAGCATCTGGAAAATATTAGGAAAATGTTTCAAATATTTTTTAAGAAAGGAAGGACTGAGAAAAGGAGTCAGAGAGGGAGTTAGAGAGAGAATGAGGAGGAAGAAGGGGAGAAAAGGGAAACCAAGGGTAAGGGAAGTGAAGAGAGCTGGAGTTGAGAAAAAGAGAAAAGAGAGATTTTATATTAACAACCTAGGGATTTTATATCAGGAACAAAAATATTCTCCATCAAAGATTGCTTACTCCAGTGGTTTTAATGGGCAATAAAACAAAATCCTATATAATAAAGAGGTAAAATGCAAATTGACTCACACAAGATGGCTGTCCCCATGTGGTCAAAGATGGCCCCCCCATGTGGTCACAAGATGGCTGGAAGGGAGGACAGTTGTGAGCAATCAGGCCTGCAGGGGAGAGAGGGCAGTTGGGGGCAACCAGACCAGCAGGGGAGGACCGTTGGGGGTGATCGGGCTGTCAGGGGAGCAGTTAGGTATTAATCAGGCCACCAGGGGAGCAGTTAGGGGGTGATCAGGCTTGCAGGCAGAAGTGGTTAGGGGCAATCAGGGAGGCAAGTGGTTAGAAGCCAGCAACCCTAGATTGTGAGGGATGTCCCTGTGAGATAGGGCTTAAACCAGGAGTTGGACATCCTCTGATGGGTTCCAGATTAGAGAGGGTGCAGGCTGGGCTGAGGGACACCCCTGACCCTGTGCACAAATTTTGTGCACTGGGCCTGTAGTATAAAATAAAACAATAAAACAAAGATAAAAAATGGCTGGCATTTTTCTTTTAATAAAATTCATAGCCACCGAGAAAAAATATGTTTTTCCATGGAAATGAGCAATTTTATGAAGCTTCTAGAGAGCGTATGGTCACCACTAATCCAGTGGTCTAATCCCCTCCTGTGGGTCTCTGATTCTATTTCAGGTTATCTGTCCTTTGGCTCCAGGCAGGACTACAACTAAGCCGTGGATTTCAATGCTAATGAAGAGTTCAAGGGAAATCATTTCCACAACCTCTCAACATTGATCAAAATAACTAGCCCCAGAATTCAGACTATCCCAAGTAGGCTAAAGCATTTGGTATACTTTTCTTTTTTGATTCCATGTCTGACAATGATTTATTTCCTTTTTGAATAACACATATGTATGTTTGAAAAACTTTAAAGTACATAGCAAATGATTAGATTCTAAACAACCTTCTAAATCTCTGTATTGTGAAATATATTTTTCTTTCTTGCTGCAAATGTAAAATCTAGTTGGTAAATAAATACAGATAAAATATTTGGCATTCTCTAGAAGGCTCTTTAGTATATAGAACCTGAGCTTTCTTTTGTTGTTGAATGTCTTTTTAATTATAATCTTTCAAAACCTTAATATCATCATGATTATTAGTCTCACAATCAAATCAATCTTCAACAGTTTTGAGAAGTTTATGTTCTAAACAATAATGTGAAATTTTACAAAAAATACCTTCCTAAAAATAAAGTTTAAATAAAATACAGAAACATACAAGCTGCTTACTTGACTTTTAATACTTTCATCAATTTGCTCTTTCATATTATTAGGTCTTACGGCTAATCTGATATTTTTATCCTTCATAATTCCATGAACATCAACAACTTCTCCCTGTATCCCAAACACACTTACTTAACCTCAGTCTTTGTAAGTCCACATCACACATTATCCTCATTCTTTATCAATGTTCCCAAATCAACACATTCATGAGTCTCACTGAAAATGACTCATGCGAGATGATTCCTCCTTCAATCCAGAGTGAAAACAATAATAGCAGGCTTTATCACCTATACCTAACTTATTAGGTATTGTTAGTTAGCATAGTTTAAAAAAGAATGAAAATTATTATAATGCATTAACTCATGTGTTCCTAAGATATCCAATGAGCCAAGTATTATTATCATTAATTTTGAGAAGTGAGAAGGGGAGTGGAACCAAATCTAAGATGACTAGGAATAATGACATTGGTAATAATTACTTGGATGTTACTATGTTCTAGGCACTATTCTAAACACAATTCATTTTCCCCTTTATATTATAGTAAGCTGATATTCAATTAAATAATAGATTATTATCGGACACATATTTTCAAAGTAGTATTTAGTTTTTATTACATTGTTAAAAATTCCTTTTAATTTCTGGATACTTAACAGACTTTGGCAACAATGACATTTACTTTTTAGAGTGAACAATGCTCTATAAAAAATGAGCAATATGCAATATTGATTAATATTTAGAACTATTTACTCAATTATTAATATAATTTTGACATTGTATTGAAGCAATATAACAATTCAAGAGGAATGCTAATCTTGGTGGTAAACATCATGATTCAAGATGACTTTTGAGGAAAATATTATAATAAACAAAGAGGATGGAAGGAAACTTTTGGATGCAATAGATATATTTATGGCATCAATTGTGGTGTTGACTTCATAAACATATACTTTTCTCCAAACTCATTTAGTTGCATTTACAATAAATATATACAGCTTTTTGTGTATCAATCATACCTCAATAAAATGTTTAAAAATATGTTGAAGACTCCTAAACTCTGCACCTAACTATATAACTACATCATTTCTGAATAATATATGTATATTATACACACACACATACTCACACACTCACAACTACCCATGTAGAGTTTCTATTTAAAATAGTTAATCTAGGTAAATGAACCAAACAATCCAGTTTTTTATCATGATAAACATGATTAAACTAATAGGTCTGGCAAAACAGACTATCTCCAGTTCAATTTCAGAGTAATATTAATTATTTCACTACAGTTTAGTAAATTCTCACCAGTTATATTAGTAATGTTTTTCCTCTGGTAACCATCATCCTGTTGTCTGTATCTGAGTTTTCATTTGTTTGCCTCGGTTATTTGTTGCTTTCAGTTTTATTCGATTGGTGAACATTTTTAAGTGATTTCATACAGGCATTTTTCGCCCCCAAAATATCTTAGCAAAATGAAAGAGAAACTCTTCCTTTTATTAAGCTTTGATTAAGCCATGTAAACTAACCATATATTGAAGAAAATTTTTCCTCTTTGTTTATATGTCAAAAATTCTATATTAAATATAAATGTCTCACTCTAGGGATGGATAGACTTCCCCTGAATATGATGCATTTTCTTCCTTAGAAGTTGTTTTAGGATTCTTTAAGATAAAGAGATTTATATACAAGTTATTATTAGTTACCTGTATGGGTTCCTTAATTCCTGTATTGACTATTTCCCAAAGGTAATTTTCATGAAAACTTCTACTGTCACACTGCTGGACCCTTATCTCTTTGTGTTTACTTGAGTCATGACTCTCACACAGAAATATACAGGAAAGTGTGATCTTTCTTTGATTTATTTAGGGAAGCAGGTGGAAAACTCTATAACCTGACTTTTTCCTGCAAGTCTTTTCTTTCAAGTTCCTTAATCTGATGTAGAGAACACGGTAGTCTGTAATCACACTCTAATCTCTACTAGTCTAAATCCAAATAATTTCCTTTCTTGCCCTACTTGGTTGAGACTTAAATCCCTTATTATTCAATGATTCTATTTTTAAACTCTGCTTGGGAAAGCAGCGGTGGCGTTTGATGCTAATCCTATTCAGTCCACTGACTCTATTCCCTTCAGGGAAATGGCCAAGGATTTTAAGGGGGTAAATATATAGCCAGCCACATAACAAGAAAAAAAGAGGAAAGCTAAGTCAAAATTTTCTAAACTACAGAAGATAATAAAAATAGTCTTTATATTAAAACCCTAGTATTTTTCTGATGAGCTATCTATCTATTCCATTGGGAAGAGGTAGGTAAGTCCTTTCATCACAGTTTTTCATTGCCTTGGAGTTCTTAGCTATAGGATGACAGAATAAGCATTTGACTTTGTTAAAGGAAAAGCAAGAGAGTCCTGTTAGACCTTTCAAATGAAAATTGAATCTGACCGTATTTCATATTCTAATTCTAAATAAACATGTTAATTGATATGATGATAATTCTTAGGTTATTCTTCATTGGCTTTCTCTTCACAAATTAAAAGTAGCCAAAAAAGAATGAGTACATTTTTTAAAAATCAGCAGAGGAAGCTCACAGCTGTGTGTCAGGACCCCTGGCTTCTATATTTAGATTCTCATGATAGTCAAACAATTCTTAAAGTTCAGATTCTAAAGCAATTTTTAATAAAAAGGACTTTAGATAAACAGTTTTAAAGCCATTTCAGTATTTAGAAGGCTTTACATTATGGGCAAAGAGTCTTCTCTGCACATTCTTTTCATCTCCTCTTGGCTGCAAACGAATGGACTTGAGCCCAGAACACTTCCTTACACAAGATAGAGAGCCTGGCAGGCTGTGCTGGGCTTATCACCTTGTGTGGGAATGTCTTTCCCTGTTTCACACTCAATGAGCACCCCTTTGTTCTGTTTAACTGTGTGTACCACATGGGACCTGGCCAACCCCACCGCTCTGCCTGTTCCCTGTGAGGAGGGACAGAATCCTTCTGCTGTAGCACAAGAAGAGTGTGGGCAGGCCAGTCGTCTGTGTTGGCTTCCAGGAGGACGCTCTGGCCATGTGGGACTGGCACCCACGACAGAAGGTGATCTTGCTGTGTTTGAGCAACGCATTGTTCTACACTGTGGTCCCGGCGCTGTGTTTCCCATCCACACTCTGATCTCAAAAAGCAGTGGACAGAAGTGTTTGGCCTTTAATTCCTGGTGACAGGCAACATACGTCACATGCTCAACAGAAATTTATCATAAAATAATGCCTTTAGGAACTTCACACTGGTAACACAGTAACAGTACATTTAGTTACTATAATTATGGTTACATCCCTTTTTTCTTTCCATGAGGGTAAAGATAATGTTGGTCATTTATTTCCTCTTGTTATGCCTTTGCACATGCTGGTCCTTCTACATGGTTGGATCATCCCCTCCTTATCACCTAGTTTTTCATTCTGTAAGGCCCAGGTCTTAATAAAATTTAATTTTCCTTTCCCAGGGAGAGATCACCTTTGCCATTTTATGCTCTTCTGAACCTTACACTTCACTTTGCCACAACACTAGTTAGCCTGCCTTGTAATTGTGTAATGACTTACAAATTCACCATTTCTATTTCAATATGAACTGCATCAAGAAAGGTTCCATTACTTATGATACTTACACTATAAACATATGTATCTTAAAGGTACTCTTCAAAAAGTGTTTGCAAATGAATGACTGAATATCCTGACATTTGTTTTCTTTGTGGCTTTTTTCTTAAAATTCATAAATTATGATATCACTAGGGGCCCAGTGCACAAAAATTTGTGCACTTGGGGGGTGGGCGTCCCTCAGCTTGGCCTGTGCCCTCTTGCAGTCTGGGACACCTCGGGGGGGATGTCCACCTGCTGGCATGCCTGGCCAGCCTGGGTGAGGGGCTGAGGGCCATTTTCAGGTTGCCCACAGCCCCTTCAGGGTTCGTGCACTGGGGGGTGGGAGGGCTGGTGAGTGCAGGCCTGGATGTTTCCCACCAGAGGGCTCACAATCACATACGCCTGGTGGGCCCCCACCGCTGAGGGGACACACCTGGTGCAGAGCTGGGTGGCGAGCCAGGGGCGGACACTGGTGCAGGATCCCTCGGTGCGGCCCTGCTGCTGAGCAAACACACCCTGGATGGAGCTGGACAGCAGACTGTCTTCGGATGCTCCGCACTGTGCAGCAGACACTCCTGGATGCCCTGTGGAGGCCCCTGGGGGGTGGATGAAGGTAGCGGACCCTGGACGGGTGCTCCTGCATGGCCCCCGAGGAGGCCTCCGGGGCAGAGCCAGGCAGCAGACCAGGACAGGCGTACCTGGACACCCCACGGAGGCTCCTGGGGTAGAGCCAGGCAGCAGACCCAGGACGGCTTCTCCTGCATGCCCCACAGAGGTCTCCGCACTCCCGCATGCCCCGGGGAGGTCCCCAGGGGGAGGAGTCAGGCAGTGGACCCAGGACAGCTGCTCCTGCAAGCCCCGTGGAGGACCCACTCTCCCGCACGCCTGGTGGAGGCCCCAGGGGGCGAAGCCAGGCAGTGGACCCAGGACAGGCACTCCTGGATGCCCCGAGGAGGCCCCAGGCCAGAACCCCCCCCACTGAGCTGACACACCTGGCACAGCTATGCCGGCCGTGGAGGCTCCCAGTGCCAAGCCGCCCTGCCAGCCTCCATCTTGGCTGGGTTAATTTGCATACAGATTCTCTGATTGGCTGGTGGGTGTGGCCGTGAGCAGAGACTCAGCCAGGCTAGGCAGGCAGTTGCAACAGAAGCCTCTGTTTTGCTCCAGCTCCATGGCTGCTGGCCTCCATCTTGGCTGGGCTAATTTGCATACAGCCGCTCTGGTTGGCTGAGAGGCATGGCTTGGCTGGTGGGCGTGGCTTAGGTGTCTTGGGTAATGGTCAATTTGCATATTACTCTTTTATTATATTAGATGCTATCATGACAGGATTCATTAAATATTAAGTTAAAGTTATAAGTCAGAAAATAGAGTATTTTTTGACTATTCTTTGCATAGTACTTATGAACCCAGGTCTGTGAACTGCAAGACCTGAGCTTGAATCGTGTTCTCTCTTTCTGGTTCTATGGCATTAAGGAGGATTTCTGGCTTCTCTTCAGCTCCTGGTTCTCATCTTACATTTGGATATCATTATTATCAATTCTTAATATTCACATTTATTTCACATCTAGCATTAATCATTGAGTAAGTACTAACACATAGCTAATAAACCACACATATAATACTTTATATTTTTACATTTAGAGACACAATAATGGTTTCTATCCTTAATGAGTAAAATTTACGTGATTTGGATTCCATTTAGGTTATCCAGTAAAGGGAGAGGTAAATCTGCATTTTCTGACTTCTAGTTTTTGTTAAGATGGGTCAAACCCACTACATTCTCACTGCCTACTGAGTTTAACTAAAAAGCTGGGTAGATTACAAACAACTACATGAGGACTCTTTCAAGTAAACAGTAGCAGATAGATTGACTGAAAAGTCAACATTTGAAGAATGACTGGGAGGGTGAGCAGTTTTCCATTGGTTTCCTTCCTCATTTTTTTCCCCTTCCCTTCCCTTCCCTTCCCTTC
>PVJC01051713.1:0-11372 GCA_004026665.1 Murina feae
CAGTCTTAATTCATGAATCTGAAATGGGAGAAAATTACTTTGGTATGGGAGGACAGAGTGTACAAATATGTTCATGCAAAGTGTGGAAATGCCTTACAAGGGGCAGTTAATAGCAGCAGAGCTCAGGCTTAGAACCCCTAAGAGTTCCCTCAGGTACGAAATTAAAATATGATGTAATAAACACTGTGATGAGAGTTGGGAATCACTTCTAATAATCAGGCAATGGTGCAAAAGGATGTTTGCAGAATCGAGAAATCCATGGCAAATTGCAGAGTGCACTATACCACAGTTTTAGAATCCAATGGGAAATCACAGAACTGGAGTGATAAAGTAGACTGACTAGTCAGGAAAAACTTCGAAATGTAGAGGAAAGAAGATAGAAACCTTTTTGTGCCATGCGAGTACAGACCTGAATTGCAGCAGTAAGTTGCTGAATTGCAGAAGTAAGCACACTCCAGCAATGAGACACATCACTGAGACTTCAATGAAGAGCCCGTGAAAGTGAGTGAAATGGAGAACAAGGCAAATCAGTGCTCGGTCACTGTAAGGAAAAGTGTATAGAGTTTTAAATACAATGTGATCAAATCACTGGCATAGAGCAGTAAGTGCACTATAAAAGAGTTATGGAAACAACTAAGAAGGCCCTGAAAGAAACACTCCTTATTCCAAGTTGTAAGAAAACAAAGGAAGATCACTGTGGAACTTGAGGAAAGAGAAGAGAAAGGAGTTTGACAATGAGGGGAACACAGTGCTTAAGCCCAGTAAGCACATTATCTTGAAACTTTGAATTCACTGTATGGCAACAGTAAACTGGACTCAATGGTTTGAACACAGGAGAAAATCATTTCAAAATGGGAGAAGAGAGGGTAGAGAAATGTTTACATACAGTGGAAATACCTTCCATCTGGCAGTAATCACACCAAAGCAAACTGTTAGAAATCCCTGAGGATTCACTGGAAAGCCGAACTGAACAGGAAGAAACAGTTGGAAATCACTTGGAAATATCAGGCAAGAGTGTAAGAAAGGTGCGGGTGCAATGTGAGACAACGACTGGTAAAATGCAGAAAGTACATTATATCCCAGTTTCAAAAACCCTATAGGAAATCACTGCAAAGCAGAGGAAAACTGGAAAACATAGAAATCTCATGTAAATGCCTTGTCACTGCAAGGAAAGCATATAGAAATGTTCTTGTACACTGTGGGAAAAAACCTGACACAGAGCTGAAAGCACACTATAGGAATGTGAGAACACACTGAGAACTAACTGAGAGGAGCACGGACCTAAGCAATAGCCTTGGCAAACTAGTGCAAATCAAATCTCCCTTTGAGCTGAGTGCAGAAAGGTGTTTGTACCATTTCGGTAAGTCTCTGCAATTGAGGAGTAAGTAGAAAACCACACAATGTTAAAAACCAGGAGGAGATGCTTGAAAAGAAGCAGTTATTTCCACCCTATAGTTTCCAAACAAGTGAAAATCATTTTCGAACATGAGGAAACATGTAGAAATGTATTTATACAATAAGGGGAAATGCCTTACAAAGGGAGTGATCACATCTTAGCACAGAGTTGGAAGTTTTGAGAATTCACTGGAAACAAAAGTAAACGTAATATACATGAGGAAAACTGCTGGCAATCACTTGTCAAGACCCCGAAACAGCACAGAATGGTGTGCGCATGATGTGAGAAGTGTGTGGCAACCAGCAGAGAGCACACTACACTGCAATGTTAGAAATTACTGGGAATTCTGTCACTAGGAACAGTGCCCTGGAGAAAGTAGTTAGGCTTTGGGAAAATAACTTCACAGTGTGAAGGAAGCGAATGGAAAGTTCTCTGGAACAATAAGGGGAAAATACATAAAGTAGAGCAGTTAGTACACCTTGGCAGTGTGATGAAACACTGAGACTTCACTGAAATGAGCACAAATAAGAGTGAACATTGAAAAACCATGTGGAAATCACTGCTCACTTTGCTCATAGTGTGGAAAAGTGTATCTTCAATTCAGGTAAATTCCTGGAGTAGCCCAGTGAGCATACCACAGCATATTGTCAGACACCGGTATGAAATGTTTGAAAAGAAGCAGTCACGCATACCACATAGTAGGAAAACAAGTGAAGGTGATTTTGGTACACGAGGAAATATGTAGAAATGTGTTTATACAAGGAGGGGAAATGCCTTACATAGCGCAGGAGCCGCACCGAAGCACAGTGTTAGGAAAGACCGAGGATTCCTCAACGGTAATGAAGAGTTGGGAATCCCTAGTAAGAATCAGGGACAATGCAAGAAAGAGGATTGTACCTTGTGTGAAAATCCCTGGTCAAGTACACAAAGCATACTGTAGCCCCCATCGTAGCCACCTATATGAAATCACTTAAAGGCAGCAGTGCATTGATCAAGCTAGTGAGGCAACTCATAGAGATGATTTCTCAGTGTAAGAAAAGAGTACAGCAAGCCTTTTGTAATCTGCTGGAAAAAAATCTGAAATACAGCAGTAAGTGTTTTCGAGCAGTTTGAGAAATCATGGATGATGCTCTCAAAAGCAACAGGACACGGAAATAAAAGACAAGTGTAAATCACTTCCTTCTCATTGCGAAGTAAGAGCGCAGAAAGGTGTTTATGCAATCCAAGTTAATTCCTGACATACAACAGGAAGCACACTGTGTGGCTCAATACAGTGTTCAAAACAGTTGAGAAGTCTTTGAAAAGAAGTAGTCATTTATACCAAATGGAATGCCAACCAGTGAAAATCACTTGAGAACATGGGAAAGAGTGAAGAAAGGTGCTTGATAATGTGGGGAAAATCAGTGTTAAGCGTAGTAAGAACCATACATCACTTTTGGAAACACTCTGAATACTTGAATCTGAAACGGGAGAAAATCACTTTGCTATGGGATAAAAGACTGTAGAAATATGTTCATGAATAGGGTGGAAATGCCTTACATGGAGCAGTTAATAGCAGCAGAGCTCAGGCTCAGAACCCCAGAGAGTTCGCTCATGTGAGAAATTAAAAAGATAATATAATAAACACTGGGATGACTTCCATTTGGCACTAATCACACCAAAGCACAGTGTTAGAAACCCCTAAGCATTCACTGCAAAGCCAAACTGAACAGGAATAAACAGTTGGAAATCACTTGGAAACATCAGGCAAGAGTGCAACAAAGGTGCGGGTGCAATGTAAGACAACGCCTGGTAAAATGCAAAAAGTACACTATACCCCAGTTTCAAAACCTTATAGGAAATCACTGCAAAGCAGCAGAAAACTGGACAACATAGAAAACTCAAGGAAATGCCTTGTCACTGCGAGGAAAGCATACAGAAAGGTTCTTGTACACTGCGGGAAAAACCCTGACACAGAGCTACAAGCATACTATGGGAATGTGAGAACACACGAAGATCTAACTAAGACGAGAACGAAACTCAGCAAAAGCCTTGGCAAACTAGTGCAAGTCACATCTCCCTTTGTGGAGAGTGCAGAAAAGTGTTTTTACCATTTTGGTAAGTCTCTGAATTTGAGCAGTAAGTACACAACCGCACAGTGTTAGAAACCAGGAGGAGATGATTGAAAAGAAGCAGTTACTTCCACCCTATAGTTTTGAAACAAGTGAAAATCGTTTTGGAACATGAGGAAACATGGAGAAATGTGTTTATACAATAAGAAGAAAAGCCTTACATAGAGGAGTGATCACATCTTGGCACAGTGTTGGAAGCCCTGAGAATTCACTGGAAACAAAAGTAAAGGTAATAAACATGAGGAAAACTGCTGGCAATCACTTGTCAAGACCCCAAAAGAGGGCATAATGGTGTGCACATTATGTGAGCTGTGTGGGGCAACCAGCAGAGAGCACAGTCCACTTCAATCTTAGAAAATACTGGGAATTAGGTCACTAGGAACAGTATCCTGGAGAAAGTAGTTAGGCTGCAGGGAAATCACTTCACAGTGTGAGGGAGGAGTATGAAAAGTTCTCTTGAACAATACAAGGAAAATACCTGAAATTGAGAAGTAAGCACACCATGGCAGTTAGATGAAACATTGAGAATTCACTGAAATGAGCACACAACGGAGTGAATGTTGGACATCAAGCATGCATCACAGCTCACTTTGCGCAGAGTGTGGAAAGGTGTCTGTTCAATTCGGATAAATCCCTGCAGTAGAGCAGTGAGCACACAACAGCATAGTGTCAAAAAACCACTAGGAAATGGTTGAAAAGAAACAGTCACTCATACCACATAGTTGGAAAACAAGTGAAGGTGAATTTGGAACACGAGGAAAGATGTAGGAATGTGTTTATACAATGACGGGAAATGCTTTACATAGTGCAGGAGCCACACAGTAGTGCTGTATTAGGAATCCCGGAGGACTCACTTGAAAGCAGAACTCAAGGGTAATAACGTGTGAGAATCCCTAGTAACAACCAGAGAAGAGTGCAAGGAAGAGTAGTGTGCCATGTGAGAAAATCCCTGGTCAAGTACACAAAGCACACTGTAGCACAGTCGTGGCCACCCTACAGGAAATCACTGAAAGGCAGCAGTGCATTGAACAAACTAGTGAGGTAACTCATGGAAATAATTTCTCAGTGTAAGGAAAGAATACAGCAAGGCTTTTGTAATATGCGGGGAAAAAACCTGAAATACAGCGGTAACCGTTCTCCAACAGTTTGAAAAAACACCGAGGATGCTCTCAAAAGCAAGAGGACACTGAATTGGAAGAAGAGTGTAAATCACTTCTTTCTCACTGCGAGTTTGGAGCGTAGAAAGGTGTTTATGCTATCCGGGTTAATGCCTGACATACAGCAGGAAGCACACTCTATGCCTCAACACAGGGTTGAAAACAACTGGGAACTCCTTGAAAAGAAGAAGTCATTTATACCAAATGCAAACCCGTGAAAATCACTTGGGAACATGGGGACAGAGTGTAGAAATGTGCTTGACAATGAGGGAAAATCAGTGGTTATGAGCAGTTAGCACATTACAGAAGACTATCAGAAAAACTCTGAATTCACGAATCTGAAACCGGAGAAAATCACTTTGCTATGTGAGGAAGTAGGGTAGAAATACGTTCATGGAATGGGAGGAAATGTTTTACATGGAGCAGTTAATAGCAGCAGAGCTCCGACACAGAAACTCTGAGAGTTCGCTCGGGTGCAAAATTAAAAAGAAGATATAATAAACACTGGGATGACTGTTGGAAATTACTTCTAATAACTGGGTAACAGAGCAGAAGGATGTTTGCAGAATCAAGAAATCCATGGCAAAGTACAGAGAGCACACTATTTCACAGTTTTAGAAACCAATGGGATTTCACAGAAAAGGAGTGATAAAGTAGACTGACTAGTCAGGAAATGTGAGGAAAGAGGATAGAATCCTTATTGTACCATGTGGGTACAGACCTGAATTGCTGCAGTGAGGCGCTGAATTGCAGCAGCAAGCACACTCAGGCAGTGAGACCAAACACCGAGACTTCACTGAAGAGCCCTGAGAAAGTGAGTGAAATGGATAACAAGGCAAATCAGAGCGCACTCACTGTAAGGAAAAGTGGGTTGTGTTAGGAGAACAATGTGAGCAAATCACTTACATAGAGCAGTAAGTGCACTATACCAGAGATTTGGAAACAGCTAAGAAGGCCCTGTAACAAGCAGTTTTTATTCCAAGTAGTATGAAAACAAGTGAAGGTCACTGTGTAACTTGAGGAAAGAGAAGAAAATGGCGTTTGACAATGTGGGGAACACAGTGTTTAAACGCAGTAAGCACATAATCTTGAAACTGAATTCACAGAATGGCAACAGTAAATTGGACTGAATTGTTTGAACACAGGAGAAAATAACTTCACAACGGGAGTGGAGAGGGTAGAGAAAGGGTTACACACAGTGGAAATGCCTTCCATAGTGCAGTAATCAAACCAAAGCACAATCTAAGAAACCCCTGAGGATTCACTGGAAAGCCAAACTGAACTGGAATAAACATTTGGAAATCACGTGGAGTGTGATCTGGCAAGAGTGCTAGAGAGTTGTGGTTGCAATGTGAGACAACGCCTGGTGAAATGCAGAAAGCACCTTATCCCCCATTTTTAGAAACCCTGTAGGAAATCCTTGCAAAGCAACAGAAAATGGGATAAAATAGAAAACTCATGGAAAAGCCTTGTCACTGCACGGAAAGAGTATAGAAAGGTGCTTTTATACTACGGGAAAAACCTGAAACAGAGGTACAAGCCCACTACAGGAATGTGAGTACACAGAGAACTAACAGTGAGGAGCAGGAAATTGAGCAAAAGCCTTGGAAAACTAGAGCAAATCACATCTCACTTTGAGCAGCATACAGAAAGGTGTTTGTACCATTTCGTTAGGTCTCTGAAACTGAGAAGTAAGTACAGCACAGCAAAGTGTTAGAGACCAGGAGGAGATTCTTCAAAAGAAGCAGTTACTTCCACCGTATAATTTCCACACAAGGGACAATGGTTTTGGAACATGAGGAAACATGGAGAAATATGTTTGTACAATAAGGAGAAGAGCCTTACATGGAGGAGTGATCGCACCTTAGCACTGAGTTGAAAGCCCTGAGAATTCACTTGAAACAAAAGTAAACGTAATAAACATGAGGAAAACTGCTGGCAATCACTGGTCAAGACCCCGAAAGAGTGCAGAATGGTGTGCGCATTATGTAAGCTGTGTGTGGCCAGCAGCAGAGAGCAAACTGAACTACAATCTTAGAAAATACTGGGAATTAGGTCACTAGGAACAGTCTCCTGGAGAAAGTAGTTAGGCTGCAGGGAAATCACTTCAGAGTGTGAGGGAGGAGTATGAAAAGTTTTCTTGAACAATACAAGGAAAATACCTGAAATCGAGCAGCAAACACACCATGGCAGTTAGATGAAACAATGAGAATTCACTGAAATGAGCACACAACGGAGTGAACGTTGGAAATCAAGTATGCATCACTGCTCACTTTGCACAGAGTGTGGAAAGGTGTCTGTTCAATTCGGGTAAATCCCTGCAGTAGAGCAGTGCTCACACAAGAGCACAGTGTCAAAAAAACACTAGGAAATGGTTGAAAAGAAGCAGTCACTCATACCACATAGTTGGAAAACAAGTGAAGGTGAATTTGGAACACGAGGAAAGATGTAGGAATGTGTTTATACAATGACGGGAAATGCCTTACATAGTGCAGCAGCCACATAGTAGTGCAGTATTAGGAATCCCGGAGCACTCACTTGAAAGCAGATCTCAACGGTAATAACGTGTGGGAATGCCTAGTAACAACCAGGGAAGAGTGCAAGGAAGAGTATTGTGCCATGTGAGAAAATCCCTGGTCAAGTACACAAAGCACACTGTAGCACAGTCGTGGCCACCCTATAGGAAATCACTGAAAGGCAGCAGTGCATTGAACAAACTAGTGAGGTAACTCATGGAAATAATTTCTCAGTGTAAGGAAAGAATACAGCAAGGCTTTTGTAATATGTGGGGAAAAAACCTGAAATACAGCGGTAAGCGTTCTCCAGCAGTTTGAAAAACCACCGAGGTTGCTCTCAAAAGCAACAGGACACTGAAATGGAAAAAAAGTGTAAATCTCTTCCTTCTCACTGTGAGGTTAGAGTGTAGAAAGGTGTTTATGCAATCCGGGTTAATGCCTGACATACAGCAGGAAGCACACTCTATGCCTCAACACAGGGTTGAAAACAACTGGGAACTCCTTGAAATGAACTAGTCATTTATACCAATGCAAACCCGTGAAAATCACTTGGGAACATGGGGACAGAGTGTAGAAAGGTCCTTGACAATGAGGGAAAATCAGTGGTTAAGAGCAGTTAGCACATTACAGCACACTATCAGAAAAACTCTGAATTCACGAATCTGAAACGAGAGAAAATCACTTTGCTATGGGAGGAAGTGGTGTAGAAATACGTTCATGGAATGGGTGGAAATGTCTTACGTGGAGCAGTTAATAGCAGCAGAGCTTCGACTCAGAAACCCTGCGAGTTTGTTCTGGTGCAAAATTAAAAAGAAGATATAATAAACACTGGGATGACTGTTGGAAATCACTTCTAATAATTGGGTAACAGAGCAGAAGGATGTTTGCAGAATCAAGAAATCCATGGCAAAGTACAGAGAGCACACTATTTCACAGTTTTAGAAACCAATGGGATATCACAGAAAAGGAGTGATAAAGTAGACTGACTAGTCAGGAAATACTTCTCAATGTGAGGAAAGAGGATAGAATCGTTATTGTACCATCCGGGTACAGACCTGAATTGCTGCAGTGAGGTGCTGAATTGCAGCAGCAAGCACACTCAGGCAGTGAGACAAAACACTGAGACTTCACTGAAGAGCCCTGTGAAAGTGAGTGAAATGGAGAACAAGGCAAATCAGAGCACGCTCACTGTAAGGAAAAGTGGAGAGTGTTTGGAGAACAATGTGAGCAAATCACTTACATAGAGCAGTAAGTGCACTGTACCAGAGTTTTGGAAACAGCTAAGAAAGCCCTGTAACAAGCAGTTTTTATTCCAAGTAGTATGAAAACAAGTGAAGGTCACTGTGGAACTTGAGGAAAGAGAAGAGAATGGCGTTTGACAATGTGGGGAACACAGTGCTTAAGCGCAGTAAGCACATTATCTTGAAAGTGAATTCACAGAATGGCAAGAGTAAACTGGATTGAATGGTTTGAACACAGGAGAAAATCGCTTCACAATGGGAGTGGAGAGGGCAGAGAAATGGTTACACACAGTGGAAATGCCTTCCATAGTGCAGTAATCAAACAAAAGCACAATGTTAGAAACCCCTGAGGATTCACTGGAAAGCCAAACTGAACTGGAATAAACATTTGGAAATCACGTGGAGTGTGATCTGGCAAGAGTGCTTGAGAGTTGTGGTTGCAATGTGAGACAACGCCTGGTAAAATGCAGAAAGCACATTGTCCCCCGTTTTTAGAAACCCTATAGGAAATCCCTGCAAAGCAACAGAAAACGGGACAAAATAGAAAACTCATGGAAAAGCCTTGTTATTGCACGGAAAGAGTATATAAAGGTGCTTGTACACTACGGGAAAAACTTGAAACAGAGGTACAAGCACACTATAGAAAAGTGAGAACACACAGATAACTAACTGTGAGGAGCATGAAATTGAGCAAAAGCCTTGGAAAACTAGAGCAAATCACATCTCACTTTGAGCAGAGTGCAGAAAGGTGTTTGTTACATTTTGGTAAGTCTCTGAAACTGAGCAGTAAGCACAGCACAGCAAAGTGTTAGAGACCAGGAGGAGATTCTTCAAAAGAAGCAGTTACTTCCACCGTATAGTTTCCACACAAGGGACAATCGTTTTGGAACATGAGGAAACATGGAGAAATATGTTTGTACAATAAGGAGAAGTGCCTTACATAGAGGAGTGATCGCACCTTAGCACTGGATTGAAAGCCCTAAGAATTCACTTGAAACAAAAGTATACGTAATAAACATGAGGAAAACTGCTGGCAATCACTTGTCAAGACCCCAAAAGAGGGCATAATGGTGTGCACATTATGTGAGCCATGTGTGGCAACCAGCAGATAGCACACTGCACTACAATCTTAGAAAATACTTGGAATTAGGTCAATAGGAAGAGTATCCTGGAGAAAGTAGTTAGGCTGCAGGGAAATCACTTCACAGTGTGAGGGAGGAGTATGAAAACTTTTCTTGAACAGTACAAGGAAAATACCTGAAATCGAGCAGTAAGCACACCATGGCAGTTAGATGAAACACTGAGAATTCACTGAAATGAGCACACAACGGAGTGAACATTGGAAATCAAGTATGCATCACAGCTTACTTTGCGCAGAGTGTGGAAAGGTGTCTGTTCAATTCGGGTAAATCCCTGCAGTAGAGCAGTGAGCACACAACAGCACAGTGTCAAAAAACAACTAGGAAATGGTTGAAAAGAAACAGTCACTCATACCACATAGTTGGAAAACAAGTGAAGGTGAATTTGGAACACGAGGAAAGATGTAGGAATGTGTTTATACAATGACGGGAAATGCCTTACATAGTGCATGAGCCACACAGTAGTGCTGTATTAGGAATCCCGGAGGATTCACTTGAAAGCAGATCTCAACGGTAATAACGTGTGGGAATGCCTAGTAACAACCAGGGAAGAGTGCAAGGAAGAGAAGTGTGCCATGTGAGAAAATCCCTGGTCAAGTACACAAAGCACACTGTAGCACAGTCGTGGCCACCCTACAGGAAATCACTGAAAGGCAGCAGTGCATTGAACAAACTGGTGAGGTAACTCATGGAAATAATTTTTCAGTGTAAGGAAAGAATACAGCAAGGCTTTTGTAACATGTGGGGAAAAACCTAAAATACAGCGGTAAGCGTTCTCCAGCAGTTTGAAAAACCACCGAGGTTGCTCTCAAAAGT
The DNA here is from genome assembly GCA_004026665.1 of Murina feae. Taxonomy (NCBI): domain Eukaryota; kingdom Metazoa; phylum Chordata; class Mammalia; order Chiroptera; family Vespertilionidae; genus Murina; species Murina feae. The sequence continues at coordinate 10,377 of PVJC01051713.1, forward strand.
AACAGGACACTGAAATGGAAGAAAAGTTTAAATCACTTCCTTCTCACTGCGAGGTTAGAGCATAGAAAGGTGCTTATGCAATCCGGGTTAATGCCTGACTTACAGCAGGAAGCACACTCTATGTCTCAACACAGGGTTGAAAATAACTCGGAACTCCTTGAAATGAAGTAGTCATTTATACCAAATGCAAACCTGTGAAAATCACTTGGGAACATGCGGACAGAGTGCAGAAAGGTCCTTGACAATGAGGGAAAATCAGTGGTTAAGAGCAATTAACACATTACAGCACACTATCAGAAAAACTCTGAATTCATGAATCTGAAACAGGAGAAAATCACTTTGCTATGGGAGGAAGTGGTGTAGAAATACGTTCATGGAATGGGTGGAAGTGTCTTACGTGGAGCAGTTAATAGCAGCAGAGCTCAGACTCAGAAACCCTGCGAGTTTGTTCTGGTGCAAAATTAAATAGAAGATTTAATAAACACTGGGATGACTGTTGGAAATCACTTCTAATAATTGGGTAACAGAGCAGAAGGATGTTTGCAGAATCAAGAAATCCATGGCAAAGTACAGAGAGCACACTATTTCACAGTTTTAGAAACCAATGGGATATCACAGAAAAGGAGTGTAAAGTAGACTGACTGGTCAGGAAATACTTCTCAATGTGAGGAAAGAGGATAGAATCGTTATTGTACCATGTGGGTACAGACCTGAATTGCTGCAGTGAGGTGCTGAATTGCAGTAGCAAGCACACTCAGGCAGTGAGACAAAACACTGAGACTTCACTGAAGAGCCCCGTGAAAGTGAGTGAAATGGAGAACAAGGCAAATCAGAGCGCGCTCACTGTAAGGAAAAGTGGAGAGTGTTTGGAGAACAATGTGAGCAAATCACTTACATAGAGCAGTAAGTGCACTATACCAGAGTTTTGGAAACAGCTAAGAAGGCCCTGTAACAAGCAGTTTTTATTCCAAGTAGTATGAAAACAAGTGAAGGTCA
>PVJC01051714.1:0-11347 GCA_004026665.1 Murina feae
GGGGGGTAGGGAGGCGGGCGGAAGGGCAGGGGGAAAAAGAGATATATGTACTAATCTTTGTAAAGCTTTATATAATTTTTAAAAATGTAAAAAAAAATAAAAAAAATTATTCAAACGCTTCAATGATAAATAGCATGTTATTAAATAATGATTGGGTTGTCAAAGATATTAAAGAAGAAATAAAAAGTATCCTGGGAAACAAATGACAATGAAAACACAACAATCTAAAATCTATGGGACACAGTGAAAGCAGTCCTGAGAGGGAAATTCATAGAACAGACCACACAGAAATACAAAGGATTGGAAGAAGAAGAAGAAGAAGAAGAAGAAGAAGAAGAAGAAGAAGAAGAAGAAGAAGAAGAAGAACCCTATTCAAACAAACTGGTCAACCTAGAGGAAGTGCACATATTCCTAAAAAAAATATGAACTTCCAAAACTCAATCAGGAAGAATCAAAAAATCTGAATAGGCCAATAACTATGGAGGAAATTGAAGCAGTAATCAAAAAACTTCCAGCAAACAAAGGCCCTGTGCCAGATGGCTTCATAAGGGTGTTTTACCAAACATTCAAAGAAGAACTAAAACCTATCCTCCTCAGATTATTCCAAAAAATTCAAGAGGAAGGAACACTTCCAAGCTCTTTCTATGAAGCCAACATCACCCTAATCCCAAAACCAGACAGAGACACTACAAAGAAAGAGAACTACAGGCCAATATCTCTGGTAAACATAGATGCTAAAATCCTCAACAAAATCCTAGCAAATTGGATCCAGAATTACATTAGAAAGATCATACACCATGACCAAGTGGGATTTATTCTGGGGATGCAAAGATGGTACAATATCTACAAATCAATAAACGTGATACATCACATGAACAAATTGAGAGACAAAAATCACATGATCATATCAATTGATGCAGAAAAATCATTTGACAAAATCCAACACCCTTTCTTGTTAAAAACTCTCAGAAAAATGAGAATAGAGGAATCACACCTCAACATAATAAAAGCCCTATATGACAAACCTACAGCCAACATCATACTCAATGGGCAAAACTAAAACCATTTCCCCTTAGAACAGGAACAAGATAGGGATGCCCACTCTCACCACTTCTGTTCAACATAGTACTGGAAGTACTAGCCATAGCAATCAGACAAGGAGAAGAAATAAAAGGCATCCAAATTGGAAAAGAAGTAGAACACTCATTATTCACAGATGACATGATATTGTACATAGAAAACCCTAAAGGCTCTATCAAAAAACTAGTATATTTAATAAATTAATTCAGCAATGTAGCAGGATACAAAATTAATGCCCAAGAATCTATGGCTTTTTTATACACCAATAATTAATTCACAGAAAGAGAAACAAAAAAATCAATTCCATTTACCATTGCACACAAAAAAATACCTAGGAATAAACTTAACTAAGGAGGTAAAAGACCTGTACTCTGAAAACTATAGGACTTTGAAAAAAGAGATAGAGGAAGACATAAACAGATGGAAGAATATACCATGTTCATGGATTTATAGAATCAACATCATTAAAATGTCTATACTACCCAAAACAATCTATAGATTTAGTGCAATCCCCATTAAAATACCAACAGTATATTTCACAGACTTAGGAAAAACTCTCAAAAAATTCATATGGAACCAAAAAAAGACCCCGAATAGCCACAGCAATCTTAAAGAAAAACAAAGTTGGAGGGATCACAATACCAGATATCAGGCTATATTACAAAGCCACTGTTCTCAAAACTGCCTGGTACTGGCACATGAACAGACTTATAGACCAATGAAACAGAACAGAAATAGACCCAAGCATTATGCTCAATTCATATTTGACAAAGGAGGCACAAGTATACAATGGAGTCAATACAGTCTCTTTAATAAATGGTGTTGGGAAAATTGGACAGATATACGCAAAAAAAAAAATAAAACTAGACCACCAACTCACACCATACACAAAAATAAACTCAAAATGGAAAAAGGACTTAAATGTAGATGGGAAACCATAAAAAACTTAGAAGACTTCATCGGCAGAAAAATGGCAGACATATGTCATAGCAATATCTTTACTGATACAGCTCCTAGGACAATGAAAACTAAAGAGAAAATAAACAAATGGGACTACATCAAAATTAAAAAAAGCTTCTGCAAAAGAAACCATCAACAAAACAGCCAGAAAGTCCACTGCATGGGAGAACATTTTTGCCAATGTTATATCCCATAAGGGTCTAATCTCCAGAATTTATAGGGAACTCATACATCTTAACAAAAGGAAGATAAATCCAATCCAAAAAATAGGCAAAGGACTTAAATAGACACTTTTCGAAAGTGGACATACAGAAGGCCAAGAGACAGGAAAACATGCTCAAAGTCATTAATCATTCAAGAGATGCAAATCAAAACAACAATGAGGTACTATCTCACACCTGTCAGAATGACAAACAAAAAGTGTTGGCAAGGATGTGGAGAAAAAGGGACCCTCTTGCACTGCTGGTGAGAATGCAGACTGGTGCAGTCACTGTGGAGAACAGTATGGAGTTACCTCAAAATATTAAAAATGGAATTCCCATAATTCCACTTCTAGGAATATGTCCTAAAAAAGCAAATGCACCAGATATAAAGAACATAGGCACCCCTATGTTCATAGCAGCACAATTCACCATAGCTAAGATTTGGAAACAGCCTAAGTGCCCATCAGCAGTGAGTGGATTAAAAACTCTGACACACCTACACAATGGAATACTATGCTGCTGTAAAAGAGAGAACTCTTGCCATTAGCAACAGCATGGATGGACCTGGAGAGCATTATGCTAAGTGAAATAAGCCAGTCGGAGAAAGATAACTATCACATGATCTCACTCATTTGTGGAATATAATGAACAACATAAACTGATGAACATAAATTGATCCAGAGACAGAGAAGCTTCGATCAGACCATCAAACTTTAGAGGAAAGGCAGAGAGGAAGGGTTGGGTAAGAGATCAACCAAAGGACTTGTATGCATGCATATTAGCATAACCAATGGTCACAGGCACTACGATGGTGAGGGCATGTGCCCAGGGGCGGGGGGGGGGGGGGGGGGGGGGGGGCAGGGGTGGCCAGGGAGAGGTCAATGCAGGGAAAAGGAGACATATGACATACTATATGTAATACTTTAAACAATAAAGATTTTTTTAATGTTCTTTATCCCTACTTGTAATTTCTCCATAAGTTTAAAATTATTTAAGTTATATACTGTTTTTAAAGACTATCAAATAATTTATCACCTTCATGGAGTAAAAAAGGGTTGAAAGGTGTAACCTCTAGAAGTAGATTTCGGAGAAGGAGGAATGTTTATATCAGTTATCTGAGCAATAAGAATATAGGTCTTTTTTGTTTTGTTCTTGTTACAAAAGAAGATTTATAAGTCCAATTGTATAAAGACAAGACTAGATAAAAGAAATGAAACTACATCCCACAGCACAGAGGGTAAAGACGCTTGGGAACAACCATTTCAGTCTCTGTTTTATCATCTGGAAAATAAAGCCAAGACTGGTGTGACTTCATGGCAAGCTGGTAAGAATGCAAAAGATTGATGGCTAAGGAAGGGATTTCAGCCTTTTTTAAAGCCTCAATGAAGGGAGGTGTGAGAGTGGGCCTCAGGATTTCCGGTTGGGCAGCGGGTAAGGTTCTAGTTTTCCAAGAGGCCCTCTAAACAGGCAGGGCTGCTGAAGAGGGCACACCTGTTGTGGGAGTTGGATCTCAAGGCAAACATGTTCTTTGTTTGCCTTGCACCCTGCTGAGCCATAAAGAGACTAGGCTATAAAATAAGCTACTCTCACCACTGGGAAAAAAAGATAAGGGATGCCAGCTGGGTGGCCTATACCTTTCCTGCCTCCCACCCAGACAGATGGCCCTGCCTTGGCTCCCTGCCCCTGCCTCTCTCCAAGGAAAAGCTGGACATCCCAGTGCCTTTTCCCTATCACTCCTTACTCTTGCAGAACATGCTCACCAACCAGAGGGGAAGGAGGAAGGGGACATAGCTGGTACCTGCCACTAACACTCATCCCCACAGTCCAATCCAGGGTCCTAAAGTTGACCAGCCCAGAACAGCACTTTCCTTTTAAACAGAGAGTGGGAGAAAGATGAGGACAAAGGGAAATCACTCCCCTAGAGGTCTATAGTCTCTCTGGTTTCAGTTAAACTGGCCCTCTGTGTGGGACAGGGGAGAAGTATCATAGCAGTCAACCCGCATTCTCTGCACCCACTCCCCAAATCCCTGCCCTGATTTCTGGGACCTTCAGGGACTGATTCAGTCATAGTCACTCAACAACAAAAGTTTTCTTAGTTAATCCTCACTTGAAGATATTTTTACATTGATATTTAGAGATAGTGGAAGAAAGAGGGAGAGACAGAGAGAGAAATATCAATGTGAGGAAGCACATCAATTAGTTGCCTCCCAAATGCACCCTGATCAGGATCAGGGATCAAGCTTGCAACCAAGGTATGTGCCCTTGACCAGAATTGAACCCAGGACCTTTCAGTCTGCGGGCTGAAACGCTACCCACTGAACCAAACCAGCAAGGGCATTCAACAAATATTTTAAAGTATCTACTTGTGCTCAACACTAAACACAAAGTTCAACTGCCCAAGACATGTTATAAAAGGGTTTTGATCTAGAAACTCTGAAAAGGGTGCAGATAATCCACCAGATGACCCTATGCCTTAGATGAATTCACTTGATTCCATTCTTCATCTTAGATTTTGCTATCCTACCAAGTTTACCTAGTATAATAATGTATGGGTCAGCTATTGTTGAGTAACAAACAACCACAAAAACCTCAGTTACATACAAACATAACTGGATGTCCGCTGGGAATTAGTTGACTTAGAATGGGCTCACTGGGGCCTGTTTGTTTTGAGATGTGGCTCCAACTGGATTTGGCTCCTCACTGAGATGTGGTTCCTCCTCCTATGTTTATTTTGAGGCCCAGAATGAAGGGGAAGTTCAAAATAACCTTTACTCATGGAGATGGTAAAGTGCAAGCTCATTTCCAGCCATACTTGGTCAAAACAGATATTCATTGAATAAACAAGCTGCATGATTGAGCACAAAGTCAAGGAGCAAGGAAATAAACCACACCCACCCTGAGACCAAAACAAGTCACAGAGCCACAACAACATTAATAGGACCAGGAACTGTACTCTTCTGATGAGGTAAGATTAAGGAAGAGTAAAATATATTTGAACAATAATCTAAGCCATCACTGACAATAATACAATTCCAGAAATACTAAAAGAACCAATTTTTGTATCTATCCTATTCAATTGAACCAGGAAATTTCCCCCATTCTCCTTATCAAGTCAAAATCCTTTTTTCCCACAGATCATTTTAAATCTTCCCCCAAAAGGAAAATACATTTCATTTTCTCATGGGGAAAAAAACTAATTCAAAACTTCCTTTTGCCAAACTTCTGGTCAAAATGAAAGCGTAGGTGAACACTGTGCTCACTTTCTCCCATTATTACATCAAAATTATAACTAAATTATACAAATAAAGATATAAATAAAGATATAAAGAAGAAGCCACATAAAGACTAGTAGGAGGGGCAGAGATGTAGAACAGGCTGGCCTGATACCCGTGATGTGGCAATTAAGAACCAGAAAGGAACCCTAGCCAGTTGTGCTCAGTGGATAGAGCATTGGTCTGCAGATCCTGGGTTCAATTCTAGTACAAGGGTAGGTGTGCAGGAGGCAACCAATCAATGTGTTTCTCTCATATCAATGCCTCTCTGCCTCTCTCTCTCTCTCTCTCTCTCTCTCTCTCTCTCTCTCTTTCTCTCTCTATGTCTTTCTCTCTCTTTCTCTTTCTCTCTCCCTCTCTCTAAAAATCAAAAGGAAAATATCCTCAGGTGAGGATTAGAAAAAAAAAGAAGAATCAGGAGGGATATCTCAGCTGAGTAAGGAGTCCCATCCCCACACCAGCCTCCCTAGACCATGGTTCCAGTGCCAGGAAGGGGAGTCCCCAAAACATCAGTGGGGATTATATCCAAGTGAGATGGAGGGATGCTGGAGACCTACTCACTGCAGGTTTTAAAGGGCCCAAACATAGACTCATCACTCACAAATGCACTAATTCTAGGCTCCAGCACAAAGGCAGCAGCTCAGAAAGGACTGGGAACATACTGAGAGAAACTAAACTGACTAGCTTCAGGGTGGGGGCTGGAGGGGCAGAACTCAGCACAGCTCTCTCCAGGGTCAGCATCTATTGTTCATTTCTTGAGCCTTCCCTGCCCCCAGCAGTCTATGAGCAGACAGGTGGCAAATATGAGTTCTCCTGGCTAGCACCATTCACCCTACCCCAGTGATTTCCTAAGACCCCACCCCACTCAACTTGTGTGTTTGACTGAACCTCTTCCAGCAACTTTATGCAGAGTTCAAAATACTGTATATAAAGATGCTCAATGAACTCAGGGAAAGAATATATAAATTCAGTAAGAACTTAAACAAAGGAATAGGAAACATAAAAATGGAGATAGAAAACATAAAAAAGAACTAGTCAGGAAAGAAGGATACATAACTGAAATTAGAAGGAATCAACAGCAGATTAGCTGAAGCAGAGGATTAAATCTGTGATTTGGGAGACAAGATAATATAAAACACCTCATTGCAACAGCAAAAAGAAAATAAAATTTTAACAAGGATAGTTTAAGGCACCTCTGGAACCATATCAAGCATACCAACATTCATATCGTAAAGATACTAGAAAGAGAAGAGAGAGAATGAGAGATCAAGAACTTTTTGAAGAAATAATGACAGAAAACTTTCCTAATCCAGTGAAGAAAATAGACATATAAGTCCAGGAAGCACAGAAAATCCCAAACAATATGAACCCAAAGACACATAATAATTAAAATGCCAAAGGTTAAAGACATAGAGTTAATCTTAAAAGCAGCAAAAGAAAAGCAGTTAGTTACCTACAGGGAACTCCCATAAGACTGTCAGATGATTTCTCAAGGCAAACTTTGTAGTCCAAAAGGGATTGGGATGAAATATTCAGTGATTAAAGTAAAAAAAAAAAAGTACTACCAAGACTATTCTATCCAGCAAAGTTATCATTTAGAATCAAAGGAAACATAAAGAGCTTCCAGGGCAAGAAAAAGCTAAAAATGTTCATTATCATTAAACGATATCACAAGAAATGTTAAAGAGACTGCTTTAAGAAGAAAAGAAATGATCAAAAATATGACTAAGAAGCCTGGCTGGCATGGCTTAGTGGTTGAGCATCAACCTATGAATCAGAAGGTCACAGTTCAATTCCTGGTCAGGGCACATGCCCAGATTGTAGACTTGATCCCCAGTATGGGGTGTGCAGGAGGCAACCAATCAGTGATTCTCTTTCATCATTATTGTTTCTATCTCTCTCTTCTTCTCCCTTCCTCTCTGAAATCAATAAAAATATATTCTTAAAAATATATACGACTAAGAAAATACAGGAAACAAAAAAATTCTCACTGACAAAGGAAAACACCTAGTAAAAGCAGTGGATCAACCAACTATAAAAGTAATATAAAAGTTAAAGGGTAAAAGTAGGAAGAGCATGTGTGATTACAATAATAAATTAAGAGATACACACAAACACACATCAAAGAAGTAAAAAAAATCACAAAAACATGAATGTGGAGAGGGTGAGTAAAAATTGTTGTGACATAGAATGTGTTTGAATTTAAGCAGCCATCAACTTTTTAAAATAGACTGTTATAAAAATAGCTTGGTATATATGAAGCACATGGTAACCATGAACAAAAAACCTACAAGAGACAAGTAAAGAGAAAAGAATGAAACATAACACTATAGAAAGTCATCAACATGTAAGAGAAGAGAGCAAGCGAGTAAGAACGGAATAGAGAACTATAAAAATAATTTAAAAAAAAACAATAAAATGGCCAAAGTACATTCTCATCAATAATTACTTTAAATGTAAATGGACTAAATGCCCCAATCAAAAAGCATAGGGAGGCTGGATAAATGATTTTAGAAGACCCACACACATGCTGCCTACAAGAGACCTACTTCAGATGGAAAGAGAAAAAAAAACATGGGAAAAGTATGTCATGCAAATGGAAACCAAAAAGAAATCTTGGGTAGCAATACATATATCAAACTAAGTTGACTGTAAAGCATGAGGTGTAGTAAGGAACAAAGAAGGGCATGCGTAATGATAAAGGTAAACATTTACGCACCCAACATGGGAGCACTGACATATATAAAGCCAACACTGGCAGTTACAAAGGGAGAGATCTACAGTAATACAGTCAGAACAGGGGATGTTAACACCTCCATTGAAATAATACATAGATCATCCAGAAACAAAATGAACAAGGAACATCCTTAACTGACACACTGGACTTGAATTGATATGTTTAGGACATTTCGTCTAATCACTATGTTGTACACCTGAAACTAATATAATGTATGTTAAATGTAATTTAAAAATTTTAATTGTTTTCTTTAACTTCCTTTTCCCTAGGGCAGTTTCACTCCAGTGTCTACATGGAGTCTCTATTTTCTTAGTATTACTATTTAATTGTGATTTTTTTTTTTTACAAGTTCTAGTGGGTCTTGTTTGAAGGCCTATCTTAGATTGAAGGCCTCTTAGAATCAGCACTGAGCATTATTTTTGTTATCAGAAGGCAATGAATCCTGGAAGGTGTAGGAATTACTGCTGTTAGTCTTATGCACATAAATTCACAAATTGCAGCTGAATAGAAATCAAATTAAAGAATGATTGAATTTGGAGAACGAACCAGTCTGAGGAATGAAATTACTGTGGGTGATCTCTGCTTGTTTCAGGAAAGGCCCAGACTTCCACTGAATTTGATATATATATATATATACACACACACACTATAGTATACTATACTATAGTATAGTGTATATATATATATATACACTATAGTATACTATACTATATATATATACTATAGTATACTATAGTATATATATATAGTATAATTTCATTTATATTCATAAAAGATACTAGCTTTCCTCTCTTGTGATGTATTTATCTGGTTTCAGTGGCCTCAGAATGAGTTGTATTTGTCTGGGTAACAGTGGCCTCAGAATGAGTTGGGATGTGTTTTAACCTCTTTTATTATTTGGAAGAATTTGTGAAGAATTGGTAAGAATTATTCTTTAAATGTTTGATAAAATTTGCCAGTGGAGTCAGCTGGACTTGTTTTTTCTTTTCTTTTTTTTAATACATTTTTATTGATTTCAGAGAGGAAGAGAGAGGGAGCAAGATAGAAACATCAATAATAAGAGAGAATAATTAAAATTGGCTGCTTCCTACACGCCCCCTACTGAGGATCAAGCCCACAACTCAGTCATGTGCCCTTGATCAGAATCAAACCCAGAACCCTTCTGTCTGTAGGCCAATGCTGTAGCCACTGAGCCAAACCAGCTAGGATTGATTTTTCTTTATTGGTAGTTTTTTAATAAAAATTTTTTATTACTAATTCAATCTCTTGTTATAGGAATCTTCAGATTTTCTATTTCCTCCTGAGTCATTTTTCGTTTTCATGTCTTTCTGGGAATTTTTCTGTTTCATCTAAGTTTTTTAATGTATTTGCACACAGTGATGCATTACTTTTCAATTCTATGGGTGCTTCTCCTGCTGGACTCTCCTGGGCTCTCACATGGTCGCATCCTTCTGGTAGATTGCCTGGAGTTGGAGCGTCTAAAATAGTCTCACTCACATGCCTGGGCTGAGGCTGGAATCTCCCATCCAATGAATCTCTTAGTAGTTAGTCCTCCAGCCCAAGTTTGTTTACATGGCAGGAGGATTCCAAGTCTTAGACTTAGGAGCATACCACAGCACACTTTATTAGTTATAAGTGAGTCATATTCAGAGAGAGGAAATAGATTCTACCTCTTGACAAGGTGAGAGGCAAAGTCACATTGCAAGAGGGGCACAGACTTGGTGAAGTCAACACACCTCTCTAGTGGTGAGTAGAGAATGGGTGGAAAGTGAAGCCTGTGCACATGGGAGCCAGCTGGGAGGCAGGGGCAGAGTGAGGGAAAGGGCCTGGGGACCACAGCATCGTGTGGGTGTGAGGAGTAGAACCTCAGGGCAGGATGTGAGGAGCGCAGAAAAGTTCTAGTTTGGGGACAGAGAGGAGGGTGAAGCCATTCACAGATGTGGTTGTGGGAAGGGAGTCAAACAGGCCTCCTTCTGTGTTTGACTCATATGCAGACCAGGCCTACTCCACCCACTTCCTTCTCTGATGCCCTCCCCTGCAGACCTGATTGCCCCCAACTGCCTTCCTCTGCCAGCCCAGTCACCCCCAAATGTCCTCCCCTGATGTCTTGATTGTCCACAAATGCCCTCCTCTGCCAGCCATCTTGTGGAGGCCATCTATGTCCACATGGAGGTGGCCATCTTTGACCACATGGGGGTGGCCATCTTGTGTGTTGGAGTGATGGTCAATTTGCATATTACCTCTTTATTATATAGAATAATGAATTCTCAGAAAAAGAAACTAAATGAACAATCCCCTTTACCAATGGAACAAAAAAAAATTAAGATACTTAGGAATAAACTTAATCAAGGAGGCAAAAGACCTGTACTCAGAAAACTACTGGACATTGAAAAAACAGGAGAAGATATAAACAAGTGGAAGAATATACCATGTTCATGGACTGGTAGAATCAACATCATTAAAATGTTTATACTACCCAAGGTAATCTACATATTTAATGCAATCCCTATTAAAATATCAATGGCATATTTCACAGATCTAGAACAAATCCTCCAAAAATTTATATGGGATCAAAAAATATCCTGAATAGCTTCAGCAATCTTTTTTTTTTAATTTATCTTTATTGTTCAGATTATTACAGTTGTTCCTCTTTTTTCCCCCATAGCTCCCCTCCTCCCAGTTCCCACCCCACCTTCTGTCCTTGCCCCCCCACTGTCCTCATCCATAGGTGTACAATTATTGTCCATTCTCTTCACGCACCCCCAACATCCTTAACCCCCCAAAATTGTCCGTCCACTCCATTTCTATGCCTCTGATTCTATTCTGTTCACCAGTTTATTCTGTTCATCAGATTTCTTATTCACTTGATTCTTAGATTCACTTGTTGATAGATATATATTTGTTGTTCATAATTTTTACTTTCCTTTTTCTTCTTCCTCTTCTCAAAGGATAACTTTCAACATTTCATATAATACTGGTTGGGTGGTGATGAACTCTTTTAGCTTTTTCTTGTCTGTGAAGCTCTTTATCCGACCCTCAATTCTGAACGATAGCTTTGCTGGGTAAAGTAATTTTGGCTGTAGGTTCTTGCTATT
>PVJC01051715.1:0-11399 GCA_004026665.1 Murina feae
ATGTAATTCAAAAATGTAGCACTGAATTAAACTAATCTTCCTCTACACCTTCATGCGGGCTGCTGTAAAAAGTGATACAATAGCAAAATTTACTATAATGAAGAAAATCAAAGCTTCCAAAGTCAGCTATAAAGCTGCCTCTTAATCCTTCTACTTTTCTCAAATCCTATTTTTCTCATTTTTGTAGCAACCAGTCATATCTATATCCACTTCTTCAACGTACTTTCTTATTTGCCTGCCCCACTCTAATTACTGTCTTATGGCTCAAATCCTTCCTAGCCAAAATTTAAAATTTCCTTTTCTTCACTTCTTATTTAGTGCTCCCACAATTCTTCATGTTTTTTTCTCACAAAAGCATTGTAACTGCTTTTTCACAGATTCATTAACTCATTGTTTATACTAAAACAAGAATAAAGTCAATCTTTTATTATATATATATATATATATATATATATATATATATATATATATATATATATATATATATATTAGTGCACTTGGGGGGGGGGTGGTCCCTCAGCCTGGCCTGTGCCCTCTCATAGTCTGGGATGCCTCAGGGGATGTCCACCTGCTGACTTAGGCCTGCTCCCTGGAGGATTGCTTTGCTATGATTTCCCCAAGCTCCAGAGCTCATAACTGAAAGAGCCTGAACTAGAATTATGCTCTTATGATTCAAGTTCAACTTGTTTTCCTCATCTGTATTCTGGGGATAATAATGCCTATATTGTAGTATTGTGTGAGTAGTCTAAGTACCTTCCCACAAAATATTCGTCCAATAAATGTTTCTTCTCAGCCATTATTATACCATGCTACTTTTATATTACATGATGGTTAATATTGATAACATCTTTTAAAACAAAAGCACATTTCTCAGTTAGACATCCCCCTTGCAGCCCAGGATGATGTCCACTTGCCAGCGGGGAGCAGGCCTAAGCTGCAGTCAGACATCCGTAGTGTTGCTGAAGGAGCAGGAGAGTCTCCCACCACCACCACTGTGCTGGAAGCTGGCAGTCTGGCTTGAGGCTGAGCAGAGCTCCCCCTGTGGGAGTGCACTGATCATCAGGGGGCATCTCCTGCATTGAGCATCTGCCCTCTGATGGTCAGTGTGTATCATAGTGACCAGTCATTCCCAGTCATTCTGCTGTTAGGGTCCATTTGCATATTACCCTTTTATTATATAGGATAGAGGCCTGGTGCATGAGAGGGGCCAGCTGGTTTGCCCTAAAGGGTGTCCCGGATCAGGGTGGGGAGACCCACTGAGGTGCCTGCCCAGCCTGCATGAGGGGCTGAGGGCTGTTTTCAGACTGCCTACATCCCATTCACTGTGGGAGTTCCCACTGGGTGCCTGGCCAGCCTGGGTGAGTTGCTGAGGGCTGCCACAGGCAGGTTTGCAGGCTGGCCACAGCCTCTTCAGGGAGTGGGTCCCTGATGGGATGCCGGGCCAGCCTGGGTGAGAACCTGATGGCTGTTTGCAGGCTGGCCATAGTCTCTTCAGGGTGGGGGTCCCCTTTTGGGTGCCTGGTCAGGCTGGGTGAGGGGCTGATGGCTGTTTTCAGGCTGGCCAAGCCTCCCAGCAGGGACCGTCACCCCATGAGGGTGTGGCCATCCTGGGTGAGGGGCTGATAGCTGTTTGCAGGCTGGCCACAGCCCCCAGTGACCCTTGCTCCCAGCTAGGCTGACTGGAAGCAGTTATCTGGGATTCATTTATCTTCTATAATTGAAACTTTGTTGCCTTGAGCTGGCCAGGGCAGGCGGGAAGCTTGGCTTCCTCACTCACCGGGGCAACCAAGCCTCTCACTTGCTCCAGCTTCGTGGCTGCTAGCTGCCATTTTGGTTGGGTTAATTTGCATATAGTCGCTCTTATTGGCTGGTGGGCATGGCTTAGGGAGTAGCGGAGTGACACCAATTTGTATGTTTCTCTTTTCTTAGTGTAGATTTATTTTAGCAATTTTGAACAGTATTCACTAAAGCTTTCTTAAACTTTGCCTCCTATAAAAATAAATTGTTTATGATTTTCTACTTTCCATGTTGCCTATGTTTTCACAAATTACTTTGTATGCAACCTTTCTTCTGCCTATATTATGTATGACATTATTTCTCAGGGTCTATTTTAGATCTCTTTTTTCTTTCTCATATTTTGGGTAATCTCATCCACTATCAGGGCTTTAACAAATACTCATAAACAAATTACACTCATATCTATGGGTCCTACCAGTTCTCTTTCCTTATACACAGAGTTAAATTGCTAGACTGATATTTCCACTTGGGTGGTCACAGAAATACTTCAGATTCATTATCTTCAACATTGAACCTGTTGCTGTGCTCCTGAAACCACTTTCATCTACTTTCTTAATTTACTTCCTATTTTATTATTTTTGAGGCTATTATGAACATACTTGTTTCTTAAATTCCTTTTTGGATTGTTCATTGGATCATTTCATAATGATAAAATTTATAATTAAATATTAAATTATATATTATTTAAATTTATGGCAATGAATTAAAAAGTAGAAACAAAAATAGGAAAAAAAGAGAAATAAACAAAAAATCAGGAAAATCTATCTTGGATACCTCAGCATTTAACAGATAAACTAGAAAATAAAAGAGAGAGAGAATCATCAAATGATAAAAAGCATCCACCATTTGTTTTTTTTTTGTAAATAATTTCACTGAAATTTACCCAACATCATTTACAGAATTGAGTGTTGCAACAGAGATCATATGACCCACAAACCTGAATTATTTACTATCTATCTCTTTACACAAAAGGTTTGCCAGCCCCAATATGGATAATCAAATTATTTTTCTATACAAACAGTGGCTTAATGAAATAAAGAATTCCTTTGTCTCATATCTAGGGAATCTTATTTTTTTGGCTGTTCAAATCTCAGTAAGTAGCAATTATTATTATCATAACTCAAACTTGATCCCACTTTGTGCTTACTTCTCCAGAACTGAGTCACATGACTTCTTCAAGCTGCAAGGGAGTCTGTGAAGTGGCATATTTTGAGCTGGACACAGAATTGCAAACATTTTTTATGTCAATATGAATAAAAGGGGGAATGGGTATTTGGGGTCAACTTGCAATTTATTCTACATTATATCATGTTACATGGAGTATAATTAAAATTCATTGTATTGTAAGATAAAAATTAAAACCTCAAAATCAAAATTTGCAAAATGTTTTCTTTGGTGCCACTGCCATAGGAGAAGAAATTAATAATCCTGGTCCAACTTGAAAAGCTACAAATAGCTGTAAATTAAAAAAAAATTACACTAATCTCATGTAAAATTTAGGTCAGAAAGGTTAACATTGCATTCCATGGCCAATTAAGAGAAAAAAGAAACACAGAACACATTTCAAACATGGCCTTTAAGTTGTATTCAGATGAGAAAGCTATGAATGCTTTATTATTTTGCCTCAAAGACTGTACAACAAAAGAGGCCATAGAAGAAAACAAGTTTATCAATTAAATATATTGAGAAACGTTTACAGGAAAACAAAGGAAGACAGAAAAAATAACATAGGTAACATTTTTTTAAAAAAAATGTTGATTTAAAGACAAAAACAAGAAAATTTATAAAAGAGTTTAATGGGTTTGTAATTGCCCTCATGTTGTAAAGAATACCCAAGCTATTTTTTTTTAGCCATTATGCACCAGCACAGTCTACCAACTGCTTATAGAGCCAGCATCTGCTCTAGCTCTGTGCTGTGGTGACTATTTGAATATTATGGGTATCACTAAAGTGAATATCCAAATGTTAATGAGGCTTAATGAGACACTTATTGTTAACATAAAGCGGACCTAATTGTCAAATATAATTGAAGCAACTTCAGTTGAATAGGAAATATTTAAACTGTTTTCCTTCATCTGGCCACAACCCACACATCTTCGGAAAGCTATAGGGCAGAGGGTTAATGAATTACTTCGAGATTTTCTGCCTTCCTGCCTGCCTGCCCACCTGCTCTCCTCCCTTCCTTCCATTTGTTTCTTGTGCTTGCTTTATTTCCTTCCTTCTTATCTCTGGATCTTATGACAGATATTTATTTCTTCCGGTTGGAAAGTTTATCTATCTCATGTTTTTAGTTCTTGCATGCTGAACATTGAGAGATTCTGAATGAACTTCATATATTATCGAGGTTGCCAAAATTTCTAGGAAGACTAAATAGATTGGGATCATGCTGTAGATCACATGCTGTCAGAAAAGGTCAACATTTAAGGCAAAAGCCAGGGGGAGTTTGTTTTTCTAAGTCGTGAGGCTAGAATTGGAAAGAAGTAATATATCGAAAGACTGGTGTTTGCATTAAAAATGGTTTTATAAAGTTTTTTTTTCTCTCTCCGACTTAGGCTTGGCTAATGCTAACATCAGAATCCCATGCTGACAACATGCATCATAATGTCAATAAACAACTAATATTTCTGCAACCTAACCAGTCTCTGCTTCTTCTAAGTTAAACAGGGGTCATACAAGGACAGAACCATTCAATAAACATCTAATATGACTAATCAGGAGAGATGGAGACACAAAAGCACAACACATTAGGGACAAACGGAAATGATTACTGAGTAATGGAAGACATCACAGTACAATAGCTGTGAACGGATACTAAGTGAGACACTGCTCATGAATCTGAAAACCTCCATAAAGTGGGTCATTTAGGAAAACATAGGGAATAAAATTATCCTTGTAAAGAAGAAAGAAACAATAATGTTTAAAATTGGGAGAAAAGTTGGAGAATGGTTCTCTAAAGCACAGACTCTTGTCCATATTAATTTATGACTCAAATCTTCCAAATCCTTCTAAATATTAATTTTAATAAAAGCTGAATCCAGGGCTTCAAACATACATTTTAATATATTTCATGAGGTCTTGTTCATTCCTTGTCAATGGCTTTTGTAATGAGTGTTAATAGAATTTGTTTTTCCACTGCTGTTACAAATTGGCTATTGTGTTTCTCCAAAGCTATATGTTAACTGTTCATATTAATAAACACTTTTATTAATTTTTGTATAAGAACATGTTTAGCTGCAAGTAAGTGAACACTCAGCCAAACTAAATTAAGCAAAATATGAAATCAATTAGCTCACATAATTAAATATAGAAGGCCAATCTGTACTTTGGATGAGGCTTGATTCAGAGTTCTAATAGCATTTAAGATCAGATCTATCTCTTGATTTCCTTCATCCAATTGAGTTGGCTTCATTTTCACATAGGCTTTATTTTTCTGACCACATGAAGCTGTTGGTAGCTCCTAGGGCTATATTCTCCAAGATCATATTCAGCAGCTAAGAGAGAATCTATACCCCAAAATTGCCAGTTCAAATCCTAAGATTAAAACTAACTAGAGCAAGTAATCATGTACTCATTTGTGAAACCGCCATAGTCAGGAATGCAGATTATATTAGTTTCAAGTAGTCGGAGCCCCTTTCTGGTGTTTGGTGTAGTAGAGATGGCTACGGTTCTACTAAAAACATTGATGGCCCACTTCCTTCCAGTTGAAATGTTGCTGAGAAATGACTTCCTAACCTTGCACTATCTTTCTGAGCTCCCCTCCCACTTGAGAATTTAGGAGGAGTCCTGTGAGCACATCTCAGTAATAAAACATGGGAGAATGACTGTCTGTACTTGAATTCTAACAGACTTCTTCAGATTGGATTATTGTTGCATTAAAAATATATAAACATGGTGTATATTATTAATATAATGAATATATTTGCTAATGTTCTATTAGTTTTCTGGCATGTATATTAGTAACCAATATGTTATCCTAGCCTAATTTTGTATAAATGGATATATTAAATCTATACAATACATTCAGAAGGTTTTGTCCTTTCCTTCATTTAGAAAAAAAAATGTTTATTGATTTCAGAGAGAAAGAGACAGGAAGAGAAAGATAGAAACACCAATGATGAGAGAGAATCATTGATTGGCTGCCTCCTGCATGCCCCCTACTGGGTATCGAGCCTGTAACCAGGGCATATGCCCTTAACTGGAATCGAACCCAGGACCCTTTGGTTTGCAGGTCGACACTATACACTGAGCCAAACCAGCTGGGCAGGTTTTGTCCTTTTCTATTCACTTGACAAGTTTTTCAAAGAAAGTGTATGTATATTGAAGGTTTGTGGAGTTTGTTTTAAAATAGCCTAGGCCTCGAATTATTTTTTTATGTCAAAATAGAGGGAGTAGAAGGAAAATTGATCACTTTTATTTTTCAACTAGAGGCCTAGTTCATGAAATCATGCATGGGTAGATTCCCTAGACCTAGCCTGATCAGGGCATCTTCCTTTCAGCTTGCCAGTCCCAGTCCCACCCTGCTGCCTCGTTTCCCATGGTTCCCTGTTTGCCATGCTGTGACTGGAGCCTAAAGACCAGGGGGACAGACCAAGAGGTGGTCAATGCACCTCATAGAAACTGGTTGAGTGGTCATTCCGGTCATTATGGTCACTGGTCTTTTATTATATATGATGATTAGAGACCCAGTACATGAAAATTCATGCACTGGAGGGGGGTTCCTCAGCCCAGCCTTTCCCCTCTCACTGTCCGGGAGCCCTCAGGGGCAGAAGAAGACCGGGCAATTAGGGGAAGATGACACTCCATCACACCTCTGCTGCTGCCACTGCCAGCAGCACAAGCCTTGGGCTGCCCTGGTTATCTGAGCCTTGGATAGCCCAACGCATCTGGGCAGCCACCATCTGAGGCTGCACCTTGGGCTGGCCCTGGGTAGTTGGGGGGCTGAGGGGACTGGGGGACTCTGGAGGGAGACATGCAGAACAAACAGCTCAGCCTGCCTGGGGGCAGGCCCGGCCTTGCCATACGCCTGCCGCCCTGGTGGGGTGAGGGAACTGGGCTCTGCCATCTCATGGTAGTGGGTGCCACCATCTTTGAGGGCAGGGCAGTCAATTAGCATATTCCCTCCTTATTGGCTGTGGGCACTACCATCTTTGCAATGGTCCAATTAGCATATTCCCTCTTTATTAGATAGGATTATTTTATAATTCTTTGTTCATATATGTTTCAAATATTTAGAATCAATTTGGTTAACAAATTTTATTAAAAGTTAACCTTCAGCAAATAGATTTTTAAAGTTATTGGCATATAAAATAATATTCTCTTTTAATTATTGTAACCTCTGTCATTAGATTTTTATTCCTAATTTTTTGTCTATTTTCTTGATTAGAGTTTTAAAGATCTTTCACGTCTTTCCTCCCTTCCAACCTCCATCCTCCATCTTTATCTTCTTCCATTCTTCTACTTTCTCTTCTCTCTCCCATTCTTCCCTGTCCCCCTCCTCCTTCTCCTTCTCCTTTTCTTTCTTCTTTCTCTTCTTGTTCTCGCTCTCTTTCTTTTGGATGGTGTGGAGACACAAGGTACTTTCCAAATAATTAAGAGTTGGTTTTAGTTATCTTTAGTTAACTATTTATATTGCTCATGGAGTAGTGCTGTGATGACTTTTTCTTCCACCACTGTCTCGATTAGATTCATGAATAGCAAGTGTTCAATTGATATCTAAGAATCTAAGAAATATTGTATTGTAGTTGTTAAAAACTTAGGCTCATAAGTAGGGCTACTTGGATTAAATTGCTGCACAAGTGATTATTGGCTATATAACCTGAGGAAATGTGCTTTACCAATCTTGATTTAAATGTATTTTAAATTTTTCAGAGATACAAAAAGGTATACAGAATAAAACACTACTCATTTACCCATCACAGCGCTCAGGAAATCAACATTGTCCATGTGGTTGAATTCTGGGTGGTACCTGTCATAGCTGCATTGATTCCTTTATACATTTATTACATTTCTTATGCATTTAAAACACACAGTGCAATTTTTCATGTTTATATACTACACATGATTGGTATCAAACCACATGCATCTTTCAAAACTTCCATTTTTCCCTTCAATCCTATATTAGTTTATTCCTTTTTACTTTTTATAGATATGTATTGTGATTATGCCACATTGGCTTTTTCTTTTTGCTTTAATATTTAGAATACCTTCAATTTTATATTATTAAAAGCTTTGATATAAGGAAGATTATTGTCCAATTTATATAACATACATAAGTAAGACATTCATTAAGGTACACGCCTAGTAGATGAATTCAAAGGCTATAGGATAGTCAGTTTTACGATATAATATCAAATAGGCTTTTCAAAGCAATTTTTATCAATTTTCACATCCATTTGCAGCATATAACAGTGGTAATTGATCTAAACACCTGAAAATACACCATTATCAATTCTTGTACAATAAGATTTGAAAATGTTTCTCAATCTAATGAGCACAACATATCTCACTCTGGTTTTAATATGTACTTTTCTGATTATTAAAGAAATTTAGTATTTTTATATATGCTTGCCAGTCATGTTTACTCTTCAGGAAAATACCTGTTCATGTATTTTGCTTGTTTTCTATTGACTTTTTATTGATGATTTATAAAAACTCTCAAATAATGTTCAACTTTATAGATATTATGTTGGATTATGTTTCAAATATTTTCTACTTTTTTATTTATCCTGATAATTTATGGTAACATTAATTATACAATTCTAACTTTTTGTAGTTAAATTTCTCAGTCATTTTCTCCGCATCCTCTCCAGCACTTGTCGTTTGTTGATTTGTTGATGATAGACATTCTGACAGGTGTGAGATGGTACCTCATTGTTGTTTTTATTTGTATCTCTCAGATGATTAGTGACTTTGAGCATGTTTTCATATGTCTCTTGGCTTTCTGAATGTCCTCTTTTGAAAAGTGTCTATTTAGGTCCTTTGCCCATTTTTTGATTGGATTGTTTATCTTCCTTTTGTAAAGTTGTATGAGTTCCCTATAAATGTTGGAGATTAAACCTTTATCAGTGATAACATTGGCAAAAATGTTCTCCCATGCAGTGGGCTTTCTTGTTGTTTTGCTGATGGTTTCTTTTGCTGTGAAGAAGCTTTTTATTTTTATGTAGTCCCATTTGTTTATTTTCTCTTTAGTTTCCTTACGCACTGCTAGTGGGAATGCAGACTGGTGCAACCACTATGGAAGACAGTATGGAGTTTCCTCAAAAACTTAAAAATGGAACTGCCATTTGACCCAGTGATCCCACTTCTAGGGATATATCCCAAGAAGCCAGAAACACCAATCAGAAAGGGTATATGCATCCCTATGTTCATAGCAGCACAATTTACCATAGCTAAGATTTGGAAACAGCCTAAGTACCCACCAGCAGATGAATGGATTAGAAAACTGTGGTATATCTACATAATGGAATACTATGCTGCTGTAAAAAAGAAGGAGTTCTTAGCATTTGCATCAGCATGGGTGGAACTGGAGAGCATTATGCTAAGTGAAATAAGCCAGTCAATGAAAGAAAAATACCACATGACATCACTTATCTATGGATAACAAAGACCATTATAAACTGATAAACAAAAATTAGATGCAGAGGCAGAACAGCATTGAACAGACTGTCAAACTACAGCAGGAAGGCCAGGGAGGGTTGGGGGGAAGGGGAAAGAGATCAACCAAAGGACTTTTATGCATCCATATAAGCATAACCAATGGACACAAGACACTGGGGGGTAGGGGCAGACAGGGGAAGGTCAAGGGGGAAAAAAAGAGACATATGTACTACTCTTTGTAATATTTTAAGTAATAATAAAAAAAAGAAAAAAATAAAAGAAAAAAATTCTCAGTCACTTGCTTTGTGACTTGCCCGATTTGAATGTTATTTAAGAGCTCTCTCTTTACCTCCAAATCATGAAGACATTTGTTATGTTAGACTCATTTGTTTTATTTTTCAGATATAATTTACCCAGTATAGGTTTTTACGCGTGATCTCAAGAAAAGATACATTTTTTTTCTCATATGGGTAATTAATTACTTCATGTAATTTAGCATTTCACAATTGACCTGTGATTTCAGTTGTGATATGTGTATGTGTTTTATTATATTTTATTCCACTGTTATATTTATTTACTCCTAGCACTATCTTATTTACAATAGCTTTTCAATATAGCTAATAGTTAGGAACATGAAATAGCATGAATTAAAAAAAAATTGTACTAATATAATTGATATAAAACATTGAATAGGTTTAAGATATACAATATGTTGACAGTATACACTTATGTATTTTAATATGAGTACTAAGACAGCTTTAGCTAACACTCAATTATGTCATATAATTATGATTTCTTTGTGCATGTGTATGGTGAGAACATTTAAGATTTAGTCTCTTAGCAATTTTGAAGCGTATAACAGAGTATTGTTGAATATACTTACTCTGCTGCGTGTTAAAGCTCCAGAATTATTCAACTTGTAGTTACAAGTTTGTACCCTTTAACATCTCCCCAATTCCTTCACCCCCAAGTTCCTGGACACCAATTTTTTACTCTCTGTTTCTACCCCCCATCACCACATGCACAGTAAACTAGTATTTTACAGGCAAGGCAAGAACACTCAATAGTGAAAAGATAGTATCTTCAACAAATGATTTGGGGAAAGTCAGATAACCATATGCAAAATAAAATAAAATTAGACTTATTCTTTATACCGTTCACAAAACTTAATTCAAAATGAATTAAAGACTTAAGCATAGGGCCTGGCACCAGAAAACTTCTAAACAAAACATGGCAATAAGCCTCTTCACATTGGCCTTGGTGATGATTGTTTGGATACACCAAAATCTCAAATAACTAAAACAAAAATCCCCAAGTGGGACTACATTAAAAACGCCTTTTTTTGTTCTGCACAGCAAAAAAAACAATCAACAAAATAAAAGGGCAATCTATGAAATGGGAGAAAATATTTGCAAACCATATACAGGAAAGGGGGTTAATATTTAAAATACAAAAGAACTTGGGCCTTTCTTTGGAATACAGTTCTCTCCATGGCCTCTAGCCCTACAGTATATCCAACCTAGCCTGCCTACAGTCTTAGCCTTTTATTTCCTTCCTTCACCATCTTCCCGGGCAGTTATGCTATTTTGACCTCACTTGCCATGGGTCATTTATTGTTCTGTGCTTTTAGAAAACATCCTCATAGCAAATGTGCACCTTGTCTTAGAAACCATATCAGGCATTAAATCTTATAGCTCAGGAGAATGGTCTCAAATCAATAAACTCATCCTCATTTTCTGGTCCCTTGACCAAGCAACATTGCTGTTTAAATTCCTGACACAGTGTTTGGGATTTCTGTATGAATGTGGAATAGAAGATCTTGGTATTCAACTTGCAAGGTCCTTGCTGGGTTTTGAGTCTAGAATAATGTAGAAATTGGAGGAGTCTGACTTATTTTTATACTCCCTGGAAGATTTTGTGTTACATATAGTGCGTTAATTTTTCTTAAATATTTGTACAATTCAAAAGCAAAAGCCATACTGAACTGGAGTTATCTTTGTGGGAAG
>PVJC01051716.1:0-11367 GCA_004026665.1 Murina feae
GAGGAGGAGGAAGAGGAGGAGGAGAAGAAGAAGAAGAAGAAGAAGAAGAAGAAGAAGAAGAAGAAGAAGAAGGAGGAGGAGGAGGAGGAGGAGGAGGAGGAGGAGAAGAAGAAGAAGAAGAAGAAGTTGTTATTTGTTAACTTAGAGACTTTTCTATAGTCTTATGGTAAGGCAGTTCACAATGTCAAGGAGTAATCATCCTACATAATAAAAGATTAATATGCAAATTGTCTCCTCAGGGGTTTGACTGACCAGGAGTTTGACTACTCATTATGATGTGTACTGACCACCAGGGGACAGCACAGAATGAAGGAAGGCCCCCAGCTGGCAGCTGGCAGCTGGGGAAAGGAAGGCCCTGGCCAGCAGCCAGAAGACCCCGATTGGCTCTGATCTCTTTCCAAGCCTAGTGACCCTACTTGTGCACGAATTTCATGCACCGGACTTCTAGTAGTGTAAATAAGACTTGAAAAGAAATTATTCAGCTACTTTGGAGGTCAAATGGATTTCAGATACCTTCAAGCATTATAGTTTGATCCCTGGTCATAGAGATTTGACCTCTGCCAGTCAGACTCTCAGCTAACATTCCAGCTTGTAATCCTGCACTAGTTATTAAGTATTTCTGAGCCTTGGTGCTTTATCAGTTAAATAGAGTTCCAAATGCATTCCTACCTTACATGCTCAGAGTATTAAAAAAAAATTAATATTCAAGGAACTTCTCTAAATACCATTAAAAACAATGAGCTCTTATTTCATGATGAATCCATATGCTAATTTCAAACTATTTCTATCTGTTACCTAAAGCAAATTTATCAACAATGTCGACTAGAATCATTTTTAGTTACCTTAATTCTAGTTATCCGTTGGTACTCAATAACAATATACTTCTTTTACAAATAAAATTTTATAATTCAAACTATTACTTGACTTTTCCTCAGTGAGTCTTAATGGAATTAACTATTTTTGTTGATAGTGTCACATTTCTTTATTGCCTAAGCTTGGACTATGTCCTGCCACTCTATAAAATGAAACATGTTTCAGATTTCTTTTCATCTGCCAATGCTATTGTGGTAGGTAAAATAATAGCCTCCCAAAATGTCCAAGCTCTAATTCTGGGAACCCATTAATATGTTACTTTACATTACAAAAAGCTTTGGAGATGTGATTAAGGATCTTGAGATGTGAGAATATCTTGGGTTACTCAAGTGAGTTAATTGTAACCATAAAGGGCCTTATAATAGGGAAGCAGAAGAATCAGAATCAGAGAAGGCAGTGTAACAACAAAGAGTGGTTGGAATGATGTGGAGCCAGGAACCTAGGAGTGTGGACAGACTCTAAAACCTAGAAATGGCAAGGAAATGGACCCTCCTCTAAAGCCTTCAGAAGGGATGCATCTCTACTGACACATTTGAGACTTCCAGAACTGTAAGTGAAATGATGTGCTTTAAGTCACTAAGTTTGAAGTAACTTGTTATAGCAGTAATAGGAACCTAATACAGATATTTTTATGGGTTGTTTTTTTTTTATTGTTGGTGAAAGGGTTTTGATATTGATGGTATACATTCCTTAACTGAGGCAAAATAACCAAAGACAAAGAAAACGTCAGCCTAGGTACAGTCTATCGAACTACAAGCACCTATCATGGCTTTCTGATTTCTCACAGAAGATGATGACAATAAAGAGGAACTTAGCAATTTTAGAGACTCAAAAAACCTCAGAAATAATAAAATAATACTTAAATAGTTTTTAAAATATTTGTCAGGTGAGAAATTTGGGGAAGGCTATAAGTGATGTCTAAATGTTATGAATTTCAAGTTATTTGAACATTTAAAAAATTATAGAGTTTCTATTTGTACCAGGCAGCCATATCCTAAATTATTTTTCCAACAACTCTGGATATATATTCCCCTATCTTAATTGGGAAATTGGGGCTGAGACAGAATAAGTTGCTTATCTAGGCCACACAATTTATAAGTATAATTCCTGGCTTACAGCAAGTTGAATTTTGCTTTTTAAATACCAGTCATTTTCTTGTTTCATGAATGATCTCTTTGCTATTTTTTTGTGTGTCTCTAGCATCCAGCACAGTGAATGCTACATAAAAGATACTCAACTTTTTGATGGAATAAATAGATGATATATATGGCTAATTCTTGAGTTGAGAAATGAATAATTCACTTGGTCTAGGGTCCTTGCTATATTATGTTATTTAATGTGTAATAAACAAGCCTTTGATCTGCACTCCACGTGAAAATATAAAAAGACTTTTCTTGAGATTAATTTTAAAAATGATCACTTAACACATAATAAAATATGCAGCTATTTAGTTTATAATGTGTTTCTGGATTAGCCAGAAACCATTTTTAAGTTAAATAATGCAATGATAATGACTCCAGAAAGGAAATAAACTAACAGAGGTTCTTCAACAATGCAGTAAGACATTCAGAAGAGTTAACATTCAATAAAAGTGGAATTGCTCCTGAAAGCCAGGCTGCATTTTTTGGTGGATTAACAGGACAGTTTCCACAAACATTTGTCTAAGTCATTATCTGGAAAATCACTTTCACCCCTAATATAATGAAACTATATTATCTATGCTAATAACAACGTCCCATCTGTTTAAGAACTGAAAAGCCATCCTTGCAGAGCATCTTACGGCTCTGAATTCAAAAACAGCTAGAAGTCAAATGCCTGTGGCAGTATTACCTGGTAGATAAGCCATATGAGCTTCATTGAAATGGACTTCTATAGTATTGAGTAATCCAATTTTTTAAAAATAAAGTATCCTAAACCAACTAGAGGCAACTTATTGGGGACAATCCACTATTTCTAACCATTAATAAGTGACTTTAGTTTTAAAGCTATTTTAATGTAACTGCTTCTTCAAGATTGAAAGCTATCTAATATAAGCACTCAAAAGATTAGGCAACAGTACAACCTCAAATTAATCCCACTGATATGCCATGAATGTTGGAATGCTCAACAAATTTAGAACATCTATCAAGCCCATTTGGCTAATCATAGAACACAAATCTTGTCTGGCTGTCATGGCTCAGTGGTTGAGCATTGACCTATGAACCAGGAGGTCACAGTTCGAGTCCCAGCCAAGGCAAATGCCCAGGTTGTGGGCTTGATCCCCAGTATGGGGTGAGCAAGAGTCAGCCAATCAATGATTCTCTCTGATCATTGATGTTTGTCTCTTACCCTTCTTTTCTGAAATCAATAAAAGTATATTTTTTTAAAAAGAATACAAATATTGAAGATAAATGTGAATGTTTCCTTATAACAAAGGCCATTAAATCATCTTAAGCAAGGCAGGTAGGCATTCTTTTTCCTCCATTGAGTAGAGAGAATAAGACAGACATATTTTAATTTGGTAGATAATTGGAAGCAAATCAACAGAGAAATATCTAAAGAATAAATGAACCAAATAAATAAGAATATGAAACAATCACAATAGTGAAATACTTCTATATTATAAAAAATATTATTTCCTTTCTTAAGGAAATGAGAGTCATTGTGTGAATACTGGATAACTAATAAATGTGTCTGAATTTTCAAAACAATGTTTTCAGTTTACAAAGCAAATTGAATATGTTATGATATTTTTATAACTGTATGGTAAGTTTTTCTCTTTATTTTTTATATTTTTATTGAAACACAATTTCTCTCCCTAAAATCACCCTCATTTTTATTAAAGAACCAAATTAAGGCCAAGTTATTTACTATATTAGGCCCAGTTTTAATTTGGCCTAATTATTTGCATGAACACAAGAATAGCAATTGATCACATAGGTTCTGCTTTGCTGGAATCTGCTTTGCTGGAATCTCATAAGGAATCTCTAGATTGAGTTTTAATTAGCTCCTCAGAGTGAAGAAGCCAAGTCACACAGTTGCATCAGGCTTTGCCTACAAGACCTATAGATTTGGGTGAATTCCTCAAGTTCTCAACGTTCCCCAAATTGTCTGGAGGTTCTTTCCTTGCCAGATCCCAAGAAAGCAACCTTCATTTCTTACTTGGAAAGGCTGCATTAAACCAGGCAAATAAGCAAGATACTAGGCCTTTTCTCCAAGGGGCTTTCATTGGCTTTCAGGGTCAATCTTATTCCTTAAAACTTTCTGGTGACATCAGAGTCTAGGCATGTCTCTCTGAAATACGACATCCCAGTCAAAATCTTGGTTAATAAACCACAATTGGAAACCGGTTCTATGTGTCTTATTTTAAAGAGAACAGATTCTTAATAAATTCATGCAAACAAACATATTGCCATGGAAATAATAATACTTACTCATTAAAAGTAGGTCAGTTTAGAATTATCGTTATTCTACAGATAAGAAAGCAAAGGTTCAGAAGACTTAGTTATTGTCCAAAGTCACACAAAAAGGTGAAGAGAATAAGCAAAAAAACAAGCAAACAAACAAACAAATAAACAAACCTCTATGACAGACGACAGTATGGTGATTACCAGGAGGAATGGGTGGAAGGATGAGGCAGGGTTGTGGGTGGGAGGAGGGGATAAAGGGGGAATAAATAGTGGTAGAAGGAGACTTAACTTGGGGTGATGATCACACAATACAATGCACAGATGATGTGTTGTAGAACTGTACCCATGAAACCTATATAACTTTATTAACCAATGTTACCCCAATAAATTCAATTTTTAAAAAAGAGACAGAGTGGATACGTTTTGTTCTAAAGCTCAGTCTTTGCCTCTTCTTCACTATCTCCACCAATCCTGCTTTATTTAATCCCTTTAAAACATCGTAGGACTTTTCTGCATATAAAAAGGTGCTACGATATCTGCTATATTTCTTCTGGGAGAATCAAACCATAGCCTGAGTAATTATCCAAAGCCAGCTAAAAGAAAACAATAGAAATGTGATATACCAGACTTTTTAAAAAAATAAATAAAAATCAACGCTCAATTCACTAAATACATATACACAAATGTAATAACTTTTGATAATGTGAAAATGCAATCAAACACCTGAGCAAAACAAAAGGGGGTGAGGGGCAAATATTCTTTCTTCAAAATACTGAAGAACAGGAAAAATGAAAAATCAAAGGGAGAACTTTCAGAGTAAACAACATATAATTTGATTGTATCAAAAGGAAATACTAGAGGATTCGTACATCTCAACGGAAAACTCTAAGCACTGATCCAAAGGCATCTAAATGTTTCCAGAAATGTTAACTTTTCTCCAGAATATTTAAGATTGATGAGTAGGGCAGCAGAGAACTGTTTCAGAAAATAAAAGTCTTATGTAAAGTGTGCCAACTCTGGTTTATCATACAAATAACTTTAAAAGCCTGACTTTATGTCAGATTTTCAGTAAAAATTTTTGGACAAATGATAGTATCTTTAAATGCAGTTCTAAGACTTTGGGAGTGCTTACTCCAGGGAAATTCTGACCAACTTGATACATTTAGCCCAATTTTACTAGGCTCATATTTAAGAAATGACTACTTGACCCATCTCAGGAAGAACATTTCCCCAAAGAGAACATTACAATTTTTATATTTTTAGTTTTATTTGATTAATTTTCTTATATATATTGTCATCAATTGTTTGTATTTGCATGGTAAGGAATATATTTTTAGGGGAAAAAAAACACATCTGAAATACAACATTCTGTCAGTAGAAAATACAGTTAGCATGTGACCACATGGAAAAGCAGGGCCATTAGTTGGAGCATGTCCAAATGACTAAGGCCACAGTAAACCTTTCCTCAGCAAGGTTACAGGAGTACAGAGAAGAAAATAAAATGGGGTGATCTGAGTCAAAATGGAAACAGGACTTTCATGGAAGAGGTGAGAATTGAGAAGAACTTTAAAGCCTGGGTAGAATTTGGCTATGTGGAGAAGGCTCCAAAAGTTTTTCCAGGCCAGGAGGCTTTGAGTCAGAGATAAGCATGGTCCAGAACTGTGAGGAAACCAGTAACTCTAGAACCATGGTTGCTTTCCATTTATTCAATAAATATTTAGTAAATAACTACTATGTTTCTGCAGCATACTAGATAAGAAACAAATAATGAATAATTTTGTTCTCAAAAACTTCATTGTCCAGCTAGAGAAACTCTAGTGGTAGAAATTGTGTTCAGCTTTCTGAAAAAGCGATATGATTATTACATCTTAATCAGAGATTCCAAACAGGTGTGCCACAGTGAAGCAGGGGGTCTCCCAGAGGTGAGGATGACGGAGCCCCTAAGCGCTAGGACACTTGCATGCACGACTCTGGAGACCAGGTTCTGTGACGCAGGTCTAATTTTATTGAGGAAGTACAGAGGTATATATACCGGAGGTGGCCAATCATGGAACGCCAGGTCTTCTTAGGGAGCCAATGAGCGTAAAGGTCGGGGTACTGTATATGTGGCTCTAGGAGGGGCTCAGGTGGGTGTTGCCATCTTCCTGGTTTGCCAGAAAGATCTGAACTGCTGGAGTGTGCTCACAGCATTGGATCAGCCACTGCACCGAGATGAACCTCCTGTGCTCTACCTACACCACAGAGAACATGCCTAGTTTGCCAGTGGGTTACATGTGTGACAAGATAATGACCCACCTCCACCCCCACTGCCACTTCCTTCCTCTGCTTAGAGCAGAGAGAGCATTTAGAATATTCAGCTTTGTCTATAAGTTGCCTTTTTCTTGAAAGTATTTAATATTATCATTTTAATATATTTTGCTATATATAAAAAATATAAAACACTGGCTTTACCAAACAGTTTAGTATTTTGTCATATAAAAAATAACCCTATACACACAGCCAGCATGGTAGAGGAGTTTCCTAATGTCACTTTGACTTCCTTTTATCTTTTTGTTCATCTCATGTGAGTAGCCTTAGCTGCCAGAGAGTTTGGGGAATATACATTTTGTTGTTGTTTTTTTAAAAATATATTTTATTGATATTTTACAGAGAAAAAGGGAGAGGGATAGAGAGAAACATCAATGAGAGAGAAACATCGATCAGCTGCCTCCCGCACACCTTCTACTGGGAATGTGCCTGCAACCAAGGTATATACCCTTGACCAGAATCGATCCTGGGATCCTTCAGTCCACAGGCTGATGCTCTATCCACTGAGCCAAACTGGTTAGGGCAGGAATATACATTTTTAGCTGGATACAGGCTATTCAAAATATGATCATTGTTCTTTTAGTAGGAGCAAAGAGAGGAATAGTAATCAGGTCTGTTGGGTCTGCTTCAGAAGTTAATACATAAGCAAAAAATTATGTCACTAAAGGCCCTGTACACGAATTTGTGCATGGGTGGGATTCCTTAGCCTGGCCTGTAATTGGGGCTGGCTGTGGGGAGGGGCTGTGGGAAGTTGGCTGACTGGGGGGAAGGCCTGGGGGAGGTTGGCCAGCAGAGGGAAGTTGGCTGTGGGAGCACACTGAGTCCCAGTGGGAAGCTCCTGCATTGAGCGTCTGCCCCCTAGTGGTCAGTACACATCACAGTGAGTGGTCAACCAGTTGTCTGGTTGTTCAGTTGCTTAGGTTTATATATATACTAGGGGCCTGGTGCACAAAAATTTGTGCACTTGGGAGGTCCCTCAGCCCAATCTGTGCCCTCTCACAGTCTGGGACCCCTCTGGGGATGTCCACCTGCTGGCGTGCGTGGTCAGCCTGGGTGAGAGGATGATGGCTGTTTGCAGGCTGGCCAAGCCCCCCAGTGTGGACCCTCACCCCATTGGGGTGTGGCCAGCCTGGCAGATGGGCTGAGGGCTGTTTTCAGGCTGCCCACAGCCCTTTCAGGTTTTGAGTCCCTACTGGGGTACCTGGCCAGCCTGTGTGAGGGGCTGATGGCTGTTTTTAGGCTGACCAAGCCCCCCAGTGGGGTCCCTCACCTCATTGGGGTGTGGCCAGTGTGGGTGATGGGCTGAGGGGCACTTTCAGGCTTTCAGGCTGCCCACAGCTCCCATTGACCCAATGTCCCAGCAAGGCTGGCTGGAAGCAGGTTTCTGGGGTTTATCTAATAAAGGCGTAATATTGAAATTAAACGTTTCTCCAGGACTCTTAAGCCACGCCCACCAGCCAATCAGAGCGGTTGTATGCAAATTAGCTCAGCCAAGATGGCAGAGGCCGCAGCCCTGGAGAAGCCGGGGAAGCCACACCACACACAGGCTGCAACCTTGGGGGGAGGAGCAGGGCGCCGGCCGTGGAGGACTGGAAATAGATCCGGTCGCAGATTACAGGTGCCTGGGCAGCCTCAGGGGCGGAGAAATCGAGCCAGTTTGGCCCCCGAGGCTGAAGCCTGGAAATAGGTGCCATCGGAACACACAGCACACAGGGAGGCAGGTGTGTCTGCTCATCAGCAGGACCCCCTCACCCCTAGGGACCATGCATCAGCGTCCACCCCTTAGCCTGCCACCTGGTTCTGCACCAGGTGTGTCCCCTCAGCAGTGGGGGCCCACCAGGCATGTGTGGTGGTGGGCCACCCAACGGGAAACGTCCACGCCTGCACTCTCCAGCCCTCCCACCCCCCAGTGCATGAACCTTGAGGGGGCTGTGGGCAGCCTGAAAACAGCCCTCAGTCCCTCACCCAGGCTGGCCAGGCATGCCAGCAGGTGGACATCCCCTGAGGGGTCCCAAACTGTGAGAGGGCACAGGCTGAAATGAGGGACCCTCCCCCACCCCCACTGAGTACACAAATTTTTGTGCACCGGGCCCCTAGTCTTCTATAATTGATACTGTTCCTTTAAGCCGAGGCCTAGGCAGTTAACAAAACCTACTCTCTGCTTCAGCTTCTGGCTTGTGTAATGAAACAATGTTGCGCTTAGTAGTTGGCCTGGCCTGCTGTTTGCTTCAGCTCCTGAGGCTTCTGTCATTGAGACATTGTTGCAGATATGTTCTTGCCTAGAGTGGGGAGAAGGCCAGGCGGCCAGCAAACAGTTTCACTCCTGCTGCAATGGATGCTGCCTGTTTACTCCAGGTCCGTGAGTGGCGGCCTCCATCTTGGCTGGGTTAATTTGCATACAGTCGCTCTGATTGGCTGGTGGGCATGGCTTAGGCATCCCGAAGGAATGGTCAATTTCAATATTATGTTTTTATTAGATTAGCTATATAGATGTAGTAACTTAGGTAATATACAGAATATCTTAGGGGGGGGGAAATTGAAGAAATACATCACTTTTGCCCGAAGAGGTAATCTAATCTAATTAAAAAGTAATATGCAAATTAGCTATCACTCCACGACAAAGATGGCGACACCCATAGCATCCTAGACCTGAAGCAGCAGCAGTGGAGAGCTACCAGGGGTGGTGGGCATGGTGGCTGGGCTGCCGGGTGTTCAGGTTGGGTGGGCCATACCCCAGGCTGTTGGGGCCTGCGCTGAGGTGACCAGTGGTGCTGGCAACTGCGGGATGCATCTGAGGCTGAGAAACTGGGAGACATCAGACTGTAGCCCAGGAGTCAAGGCACCAGAGGACCCAGCTGCCACTGCTCCAGCACTGAAGCTGCCCCCTACGAGATGTATTCTAGCCTAGGTGTGTGGGAAGCGGGTTCAGGGAACCTCTCTTTTTGTGGCGCCCAGAGCCCAGCTTGGAGAGGTGCGGTGGGGAAAGGCCACATTGGTTGATCAGGAGCAGCAGACCTGGCCACTTTTCCTTGGGAAGTTGGCCGCTTCTGCTTGGGAACTTGGAGAAGACCCACCTCCAGTCTGGAGGCTGACGTGAACGTTGGGCATCTTTTGAAGAATGATTGTTTTGCTTTGGAATATGGTTTGTCTGTAGAAGGCTAGGGAAGAACAAAATCTGTTACCAGTCCTCCTCCAAACAGACACACTCTGGAGCTGAAAGCATCAAGGCAAATGCTTTCATGCCCCCATCTCTGGCCCTACCAGTGTCCGAGGCAGATCTGGTGAGTAGGAGTCCACCCTGCCTGTCGTCAGTCTGAGGAAGGCATGTCTGGAAGTAGTGAGAAGGGGCATCTTCTAAAAAAAACTTCTCTGTCATTAACCATTTCATAAATTTCTCCACTTTGGTAACAAGGCATTTACTTTTTATATATTCAGAAGCAGGATATTTCCCACACGCTCCAATCGGTAGGATGTAACCCCTTGCTCTGCACCATCACAGCTGAAAAAAGAGATGCCCATTAACCACCTTACCCTTGCCCACAAACTTCAAAAAGTTGGGTCGGCTTCCTTTCCAGGGAGCTAGGTCTGATTTTGGGGTCCCAGTTACACTGGACCTGGTCATTGTGGAGCAATCTACCTGCTCAAATGACAGGGGCAGGATGAGACAGAGGATGTTTTCGAGTTTGTTCTGTTTTTCCAAAAGTGCTTGTTACAAACACTTCTGCAGTAGTCCTCAATTGTACTCGAAGTACTATATTTCCTCGATTTGTACGCATACTCCTTTCTCCAAATTTTAACATTTTTGAAACCAGGATTCATCTTAACAGAGAGGTTAAAAGGACTTGCTAGCTGCTAGGCATCTATATGGATATATATATATATATATATATATATATATATATATATATATATACATACATATACATACTAGGGGCCCGGTGCACAAAAATTTGTGCACTCGAGGTGGAGGGAGTCTCTCAGCCCAGCCTGTGCCCTCTCACAGTCTGGGACCCCTCAGTGGATGTCCTATGATGGCCCCAGTATGCCAGGCGCCTTTTGTGTGTGTGTGTGTGTGTGTGTGTGTGTGTGGCCACAGGGGACCTGCCCCCAGCTGCATCTGAGGCTCGGAGCAGTCCTCCTGTGTGTGTCTACCTGCTGGGGACCTGCCCCCAGGCACACTGTCAAGGCTTGGAGCAGGCACCCCCTCTATGTTGATCTCTCAGACTCTTGCCCTCCCCTGCATGTTGTTCTCTTTTTTGAGCTCTGGCCAGGGCTGGGTGCTGCCTGCCTCCCAAGCTTGCCTACTGCCCATCTTCCTCCAGCCACCAGAAAGCAGGGAAAACCCTGCCTCATGGTCAGGTCAGCCTTTTCCTGCTCCCTGATCCCTGGAAGGGACCTGAGAAGCCACCAAGCAGGCCGCCAACTCTTTCCCACTCAACTGTCTCCTGCTGCCTTCCTTTCCCACTTCCCAGTGCCACCAAAGGGTCTGGGGAGCTGCCAAGCAGGACCCCGGCATCTGCAGCCTTGCTTTCCCGCTCCCCGGTGCCCCGCAAAGGGCCTTGGAAGCCCCACCAAGCAGGCCACTTACCCTCCCGCTGCCTCTTTCCCATTCCCCGGCCTGCCACCTTGCTTTCCCACTTCCTCTTGCCCTGCAAGGGGCCTGGGAAGCCCACCAAGCAGGCCACTGACCCCCTGCTGCCTCTTTCCCACTCCCTGAACCCCTCTAAGGGCCTGGACAGCTGCCAAGCAGGCCGCCAACCCCCTGCCACCTCTTACCCACTCCCCAATGCCCCACAAA
>PVJC01051717.1:0-11366 GCA_004026665.1 Murina feae
GCCCTAACTGGTTTGGCACAGTGGATAGAGCGTTGGCCTACGGACTCAATGGTCCCAGGTTCAATTCCAGTCAAGGGCATGTACCTTGGTTGCGGGCATATCCCCAATAGGCTGCTGATTGATGTTTCTCTCTCATCAATGTTTCTAACTCTCTATTCCTCTCCCTTCCTCTCTGTGAAAAATCAATAAAATACATTTTCTTAAAAAAGAAATTTCAGAGTACTCTATAATATTAAATAACAGAAACACAACTACAGAAACTCTCAACATGCCCCAGGAGAGAAGCCCTGGTCTTCACTGACACTTGTCCCCAAAAGATGGCTGCTGTCCCACCAAGGGCCTGTCCAGGGCCTCACGCTCCTGTGAATCAGCCTCCCCAACCCGCCATGGCCCTCAGCACTCACTACCCTGACTCACCTGGGCTCCCACCCAAAAGAAGACCGAAGAGCTGTTTGTACTCCAGCCCAAGATGCGAGGTTATTAATTAATGCTCCTGGAGGACTTTGGAGTCCCTAAACGATGGCTCAGTGCGATGCTGGAGGCTCAGCCCCTTGATCAGCCAGCCTCTCAGGGAGAGGACAGAGCAGCGTGGGCTGGAAGGTGGAAGGAGACACATGCAGGTGCTGCCTGGTAATCTTCACCTGAACCTTGGGCTGGGGCAGCAGCTATTTTGTCCCAGACAGTGTGCATGATACCACACCTGCTCAAGTGTGCGTGCACACACACACACCACTCCCATTAGATTGTGACCCCCTGCAGAAGCGGGACTGCTTTTGTCCCTTTGTATCCACAATGTGGTACATAGAGATGCCTGTCTCTACTTGTGGAATAGAGTGAATTTCAACATCAGACAAGGGAACCGACGATTGAGTAATTTGCCAAAGGCAGTCAGTCCAAGTTCACCCAGACAGAGCTCAGCAGAGGAGAGAGCTGAACTGGACGTGTTCAGGCCACCTCCCTCTGGGCTTGCGGGACGTGGAAGAAGCCTCTAGGTCCCTGGAGAACTAGGAAGAGCATTTGTGAAATAACAGCAGCATTGCTCCCTGTGATGGGGCAATGGACCGGTTCGGGGTTTGCTTCACCTATTGTGATTATTCCCAACTAGAGGCCCAGTGCACAAAAATGTGTGCACTCGGGAGGGGGTGGGGGGGCGCAGCCTTAGCCCGGCCTGTGCCCTTTCACAGTCTAGGAGGACCCCTCGGGAGATGTCCACTTGCTGGTTTAGGTCCATTCCCCAGGGAAACGGGCCTAAGCTGGCAGTCAGACATCCCTCTGGCAGCCCGGGAGCCCTCGGGAGATGTGCACTTGCTAGCTGGGAGCAGGCCTAAGCTGCAGTTAGACATCCTTAGCGCTGCTGAAGAGGTGAGAGAGGCTCCCGCCACCACCACTGTGCTGGCAGTCGTCACCCTGGCTTGTGGTTGAGCTGAGCTCCCCCTGTGGGAGTGCACTGACCACCAGGGGGCAGCTCCTGCATTGAGCATCTGCCCCCTGATGGTCAGTGTGTGTCATAGTGACCGGTCATTCCCAATCGTTCTGCTATTAGGGCAATTTGCATATTACCCTTTTTATTATATAGGATAGAGGCCTGGCATGGGTGTGGGCCTGCTGGTTTGCCCTGAAGGCTGTCCTAGATCAGGGTAGGGTCCTGCTGGGTGCCTGGCCAATCTGGGTGAATGGCTGATGGCTGTTTGCAGGCTGGCCAAGACCCCCAGCGACTCAAGCTCCCAGTGAGGCTGACTGGAAGCAGGTATCAGATTTATTTATCTATAATTAAATATAGATATATTTATCTATAATTAAAATTTTGTTGCCTTGAGCGGAGGTCACAGCCCACCAGGGCAGGCAGGAAGCTTGGCTTCCTCCATCGCCAGGGCAACCAAGCCTCCTGCTTGCTCCAGCTCGGTGGCTGCTGGCCCCCATCTTGGCTGGGTTAATTTGCATATAGTTGCTCTGATTGGCTGGTGGGCATGTCTTGGATCATAGCAGAGGTGTGGTCAATTTGCATGTTTCTCTTTTATTAGATTACCCCTCACAAGTGTAGTGCTGAGAGGACTTTCTCAGCCCAAGATCAGAGGAGGGCGAAGGAGGCTCAGAGTTGCCCTGCCAGGACACTGGCCAAGCAGAGGAATTGAGGCCCAGGCTAGGAGGTGGGTGTGGATCCAGCACCCTTTTCCCCACTATAGCTGTTGCTTCTTTCCAATTCAGTGTTTTCAAATTCAAAATGGATTCACTGTCTCAGTCCCCCTCACCCATGCCAGCCTGTGAGGTACAGTTTTGTTGCAGGGAATACTATTATTTCAAAAGTTGCTCTCCATGGTCACTTCCTCCTTGGAGCCTTCCCTGGTCTGCAGCCTCAGCAGGTAATTCTTCTGCACAGATTGCAGCAGGCAATTCTTTTGTACACACTGCCCCTGCCAGCCTGTGACCTTTGACCTCTTTAGAACCAAGAACCTTAACAGGATTGTCCTTACTGAGCCTCTGGCACAGCAGCAGCACGTGGGCCTTGGTAAATGGAACAAGCGGATGAATGGACGAGTGAATCAAAGGGTCAGTGATGGCAAAACCATTGCACTGTCCTGAGTGACCAGCAGCAGCAGCAGCAGCACCTTTCTGTTTTGCACGGTAGCAAGGGCAATGCTTTACCAGGCCTGGTCCTAGCTGGCTGGTCCAAGTCCCCAGAATGGGAGGCCGGCTGGATTCCCTTGCTAATTCTGGGGCTGGGGGTAGGGAAAGAGATCGTGAAAGCCACTGTGTTCGGAAAGCAACTAACCTGGGTTTGGGACCTTTTGCATCTCCTGACTAATCCTCCCACCCTTAATGGTTCTGTGTTTCTCTGGAGGAGCTGTTGCTGGGGACAGTGAAACAGCCCCTCTGTGTACCTTTCTCCAGGGCGCTCTAGTCCACCCTCAGTAACTATTCCCTTCAACTAGTCAACATCCGCTCAGAGAAAACCCACTTCATCTCCCCACAATAAAACCAACATGTGCACTATCCACGGGAACAAAAGAGCCACCCCACCACCCTGGCTTGCTTAGGGAAACTCAGGTGCCACAAGCAAAGGGGACAAGGGTGAGAATCTCTCCCCATCCCATCCTGCAGACCATGCAAGGTGGGACCCAACCGCTCTAAAAGTGCCCTGTCAGGGGCACTGCCCTAGCGCAGCCTGGCACAGTGCCCCTGGGAAGGAATTGACAGGGACTGTTGAGGCGGCTCCCTGCTCCTCACCCAGGGAGGTGCCCATGCTCCACTACTCAAGTTGCAAACTACAATGACTAGGCACCTTTTCTCTATGCACGAGGAAAGTAGGCCTGGCAGGGCTGGGCTGGGCCAAATACCGGTGCTCACGTTCAAGGATACCAAGGCCATTCAGCTCCGGGCCTTCTGGGGTGACTCGGAGGGCCCACCACCCAGTCTGGTCCTGGGATTGGCCAAGGACACACAGGATCGACTGGGGGAAAGCCCTCTCTCTGGGAAGCACAGCACTGGCTGGAGTGCAGGCCCAAGGATTGTCTGTTACAGGAGGAATGCAGCAGCAGTGCAGACGTCCAGCCAAAGGGGAGCAGCGATTGCCCTTGCTCTGCGCCAGTCACAATCCTGGGGAGGAAAGCAGGTAGCCTCTGTGGGGACGGATTTAAAACCACAGCGCTGTAAGCAAAAGCAAGGCAAGCAGAGGGTTCATGGCCTTACTTAAGATATGTATATTCATGCATAGAAAGGGAGGGAAAAAATGTCTGGAAGGAAACACCAAAGAGTTGTTCATGGTGAACTCTGGGTGGTGGGGTTATGGCGGATTGACGTTTTCTACTTTGTGTGTATCAGCCAGGGTTCAACCAAATGAACAGAACCCATAGGTCTGCGTTAGGAGGTTTGTTGCAAGGAAATGCCAGGTCACAAACCTGCCTGGCAGGCTGTCAGGGGCACGCGGGACTCTTGGCATAGGCCAGCAGCTGCCACTCCAAATCGCTCTTCTTTTTTTTTAATCATCACCCAAGGATATGTTTTAATGGGTATTTATTTATGTATTTATTTTTCAAACCATGGTCTGTTTTGTATGCTTGTTTGTTTAGGTTAATCCTCACTGGCTATTTTTTCCCAATTATTTTATTTATTTTTGTAAAAATATATTGTATTGATTTCAGAAAGGAAGCAACAGGGAGCGAGAGATAGGTGATGAGAGGTAAATCTTGATTGGCTGCTTCCTGCACGCCCGCTTCCCCCCCGCCCCCCACTACCACCACCAGGGATCCAGCCTGCAACCCTGGGCATGTGGCCTGATTGGGAATTGAATGGTGAGCTCCTGGTGCATAGGTCAACACTCAACCACTGAGCCACACCAGCCGGGCTCTGTTGATTTTAGAGAGTGGAAGGGAGTGGGAGAGAGTAGACAGAGAGAAACATCAATGTGAAAGAGCCACATCCATTGGTAGGAAAGGAAAGGGCTCTGAGAACTCAGGCTGGGACACTGGTTCACCGCAAGCCCTGTGCTGGCTTGTGGCCCATGATGCTTAGCACAAGTGTGCCCAGGAGCACACACATAGGCTGGCCCTGCCAAAGCAATGCCCAGCGCTGTCACTCAGGGCCTGTTCATGCCTCATCGGTGCTCATTCTGTGGACATGCAAGAGCACATCAGGATAGCTGTGCCCTCAGTTTCATGCAGAGAGCAAAACAAGGGCAGAAGGAGGAAGCCCTCGCCCAGGGGCTTGCTCCCAACCCCAAAACACTCATAAGCAGCCTGGCTTATGAACACAGGGGCAATTTTACATAACCATGAGAAGTCAAGAAAGAAAATGCATTCATAAAATTGCATCCCACCTCCCCAGTCTTAGCAGTATTTATTTCAAGATGGAACTTTGGTTTTGCTTTTTACGGAGTATGTTCACTGGCAAAAGTCATGTCCATTGGCACCAAGTCCCAACAAAAGAGAAATGTGTAAAAGAGCAACTGAAAGTCCCCCTCAGCCTCACCCCCACAGCCTGGAGCCTGCCCTTGTATCCTCTCCACTTTGCCCACACAAACTTAGAAACAGGCACGTACACAGGCACACACATGCACACAAGGACACCTGCTTTTATTTATTTTTGACAGAAATAAGATCACACTCCTTGCTGTTTTATTTTATTTTTAATATATATTTTTATTGATTTCAGAGCGGGAGAGGGAGAGATAGAAACATCAATGATGAGAGAGGACCATTGATTGGCTGCCTCCTGCATGTCCCCTACTGGGGACTAAGCCTGCAATCAGGCATGTGCCCTTGACTAGAATTAAACCTGGGACCCCTCAATCTGAAGGCCGACGCTCTATCCACTGAGCCAAACCAGCTAGGGTTCCCTGCTGTTTTATACCTTGCTTTTACCCTGTCGACAACAGATCACATCTTCCCAACATGCACTGGACTTTCAGTGCTTTACCTGCCACACCACACTCAGCCCTGTGGGGCACCCAGCAGGGCATTGATCTCAGATCCTAAGGGTCTTTCCAGTGTTTTCCTCTGGAAAGTTCTCAGAACCTGCAACAAAACTGCCTGAGGGTCTTCTTAGGAAGGCAGAGTCCTTGGCTCGCCCTGTGCTAAGGCTAAGTAAGGCACACAGGCTTTGCTGCAGGCCAAGCAGGTGCTATGGTGATGCCACCCTGCACTCTCTAGGATGGACTGGGTCTCATTCACTTGGAACCCTGAAATGAGAAAAAGCTACGCCAGGGGTCACCTGAGCCCCATGGTATGGCTGATGAAAGGACATTTTCTTTCCACCACAATGGGTTCCCAGAGCCACAGTGGACCCTGTGCCACCATCAAAGAGTGGGTGCCGAGTGGCAAAGATGAGTCCAATCAGGCAGATGGGGAAATGGAGGTTTGGAAAAGGAAACCAGTGCTACATAGTTGGAAGACACAGAGCTTCCAAATGGCTTCAAAGGTGTGTCTTCTTAGTCTGTGAGCAGCTTGAGGGCGGAAGTGGCATACCCCAGGGCTATCTCACTCTGATCCAGCCTGCAGTGCTGGCCGGCTTGGGGGCCAACCTCTGATGGCTGGGCCAACAGGAGCCAAGTGCCGGAGGATGCCACACGTGGGATCTGGCTGGGCATCTGGGAGCCAGGCCAACAGAGGAGAAGCTGAGGAGCACCTAGGGGTGGGGTAGTTGCCCCACATGCTGCAGAGCTCTGATTATGGGCTATGCAAAGGGCACAAGAGGGAACACAGGCAGGCCTGGCCGCTGGTGCCTCCCATGGCTTTCTCAAGGGCTCAGCAGGAAGCATCTGGTGTAGGCCCCTGTTCAGGCACCGGTTTGAGGAGCCTAGCTTTACCTCCGTATATCAGAGCTCCCTCCTATATAAGACTTGGCATTGATCTCATGGGGCATGTGGGGTAAACAGTGTCTGTGATGAAGGTCCCCCCTTTTATTCCTCACTCTGGGGACTCCCATCCCCCTGGGGGCCAGGAAGTCTGGCAACAGCAGAGGTGGGTGTTACTGTCCCTACAGACTTGGAACCAGGCCCAATAAATCTCCCTAAGGGTCAGCCGTGGTATTAGAGACCCAGCCGTGTTATTAATAACTTGTGAAGGGCCTGCCTCT
Organism: Murina feae; assembly: GCA_004026665.1. NCBI lineage: Eukaryota > Metazoa > Chordata > Mammalia > Chiroptera > Vespertilionidae > Murina > Murina feae. The sequence continues at coordinate 6,571 of PVJC01051717.1, forward strand.
AGTACGTTCTCAGTTAACGTTAGCTGGTACGATCATTACTATGACTATCACTCTCGTTTTCATAATCCCCATCCCCTTTCAGGCCGCTACAGTCCTAGGCTCATTCTCTTGGGGCCAGTGCTCAAGGATGGGGCCGGTGGGCCAGGACAGAGCCCCACACCCACCCGCCCTGTGACCTCGTTGGCTTTGCCAGTCTCAATTTGCTGACAAGTGGCAAATTGATTCCCAAGAAGCTTCCCCGCCCTATTCCACCAAGGGCCGGGCAGAGGAAGGAGGAAGGAAACCGAGTGGTCTGCAGTGAACAGGCAAACTCGGAGCTAAGCCTGGAACCTGGAGTTCTTTCTATTCGTGTTTGGTTAATACCGCAAAGCAGTGCCGCCTGAGTCACGGGAGCCTGGCAGCCCATAGCCGCCAGCCCCTGTCGGAGCTGGAGGAGGCGGAGGTTAGGCTGGTGGAGAGCACCCGGCTGGGTCTCCAGGGGCACCCACGAACCAGGGATCCGGATGCAGATCGGCGCCCGAGAGCCCAAGCGCGGGCCGCTCCCGGAGGCGGGGCCGCGGGACGGGCGGGCGGGGCTTCGGGCGCGCAGCGGTCTGGGGTGATGCCGGCGCCCCGCCTCCAAAGGGCGGGCCCGGAGTCTTAACGCGCCCCCGCGCGGCGCCCGGCCTCGGCCGCCGCCTGTTTGCCGGAGCCGTCGTGCAGCCCCGCGTCTTCCGTCTTCCAGCCTCCTGCTCGCCGGCCGCGCCATGGACGGGTACCACAAGCCCGACCAGCAGAAGCTGCAGGCCCTGAAGGACAAGGCCAACCGCCTGCGCATCAGCTCCATCCAGGCCACCACGGCGGCCGGCTCGGGGTGAGCGCGGCGCTGGGCCGGGCTGGGGAGCCGCTCCGCGGGCGCGGCCGCACGGGCACGCTGGCTCCGTGCGCGGAGCCGCCGCGAGGGAGGCGCAGGGCCAGGTCAGGTGGCGGGGACGCGCGCCGCGCACGGGGCGCCGCGACCGGGCCGGAGGCCCCCTTCTGCTCGCCGCGCCGTCGGCCTGGCTTCCGCACTATGGGCCTCGGCTCCCCACGCGCCTCCGGTCGGTTCTTGCCCGGCGAGACTCCGGCGACCCGGCTGCGCTACGGCGCCGGGAACGCGACCCTTTTGCGGCTTCGCGGGCGAGGCCACCATCGCTACGCTGTCGCGGAGCCAGACCATGTGCCGTGCGTCCTCCACGCGCGGCCCTCGGGACCCTTTCCACTCCCTGAGTGGGGAAACCGAGGCTCGGAGTTAAGTCAGTGGCCCAAGGTCACACACGGCGAGAGCTGGAATTTGAACCCGATCTGCTCAACTTGAGAGTATCTTGCAGGAATCCTCGGGCCTGGCCTGCTCTCCACCGCACACTGCCCCTTCCCGTCGCCACCTCCCATTCCTGCCACCTAGGTGTAGGGGGACCGCTTTGCAGCAGGGGACGGACTGCTGGGACCCGGGGCTGGCGAGTGGGATGCGGGGGAGTGGGGAGGAAGGCGGCCTCGTGGATGCAGAACCCTGGCGCCCGTTGTGAAGGGGGGTATTGGGTCGGACTTGGCGGGAGGTGGGGGTGAGGGTTGGGGGAGGAGAGACTTTCAAGGCTAAGAGAACGGAGGCCTAGTCCCTGGGCCGGCACCCAGGTGGAGAAAGACTGTTGATCCCAAGAAGCCTCCAAGGTAAGTGGCTAGTAGCAGAGACAGTGATAATAAGGGGGCCACTGTACGGCTGGAGGCATTCAGGGGGGTAGTTTCTCCTACTCTGAAACGGGAACAATAGCAGCTCCTACACACTGGGTGGTTTCAAGGATTCCAGCCGCTCCCTGGGGCCTGGCATGAGGTTGCAGAGACGGCCATGTGCTGGGTCCATGAAATGAATTTGGGGGCGCTGGGCGGAGGTGATTGCCAAGAACCATCCCAACCAAGCTGTGTGCTCAGAACAAGGACAAGATTCTAGCTTCTTGCCAGTTGTATACAGGCTACATCATTAAGAAATACACCTTTTTAAAAAAACAAAACAAAACCTGAAGGGTGAGTATCTGCCTTCAAGACACCCAATTCTCACAGGGATTAGACCTCTCTTGGCAGGCCCTTTCCTTCCACCCCACCCCCATGCACACTTTGAACCTCTTATCTGCTTTGGGTTTATATGGGTCCTACCCATTGTGTGGCAATGCCTGCCCGGGCAGGGACCCAGCTTCACCCAGCTTCGTCTCCATGCCCCCTTCCCCAGCTTGGAACACAGTAGGTCTCCACACTATATTGCTGGCTGGGGACTACTGGTCCCTTCCCTTGACCATTTCAGGGTGTGATTTGACCTGCAGGGCCCACTGTGCTAGGAGCTGTCTAGCTGGAGAGACAGCAGTTACCATCTAAATGGTGTTACACTTTGAGCATCTTACAGGGCCAGATGAGCCCTGCAGACAGGATTACTGAGCCAAATTGGTGTCTCTGGTGTGACACAAAGCGTTCTTTATGCTAATGTTGTCGTACATTCAGAGAATGATCCTGAGAGATCGATGCCATTACAGATTTTATAGATGGGGAAACTGGCTCGTATATGAACTGAGTTGCCTAAGCTGGTCATTGGTAGCTGTTCCATGCTGCCCAGTGAGGGGCTTGCACTATCGGGACAATGTGGGGGCCTCTTTCACGTCCCGTGGGGTTCAGGGTACCTGTTCAGGGTTCGAGTTCTGGAGAAGGCCGCACACCAAATGAATTGAGAAACTAGAAAGAATTAATGTGGGAAATGGGGGCCAGGCGGGAGTCCACCTCTAGCTGGAGGACAACCCTTGTGCTCAGGCCTTAACCATCTTTTTATTGAGTTTGGGATACACCCATAGCCCTTAGGCATGGAAGTTCCAGTAACACGACTATCTTATCAATAAGGATTTACATGGCTATCTGGTGGGGAAGTTGCTTCAGCTACCATTGTCTGGATTAAACTAAATTATTGATTCCTGTTGGGTGGGGGGGGTGGACATACTATGTAGCATCTGAGATTTTACACCCAGGTTTACATTGTAGTGTTAGGGAGGAACTCACTTAACTCAATGTCCCTATGCAAAAAGGAAAAAAAGGCATAAAAGATAGTGATTGCTTCCCCCCTCCCTTCCCTCCCCCTCCCTCCCTCCCTCCCTCCCTCCAGCACACACTGGACCCTGGTTGGAGCTTCTCCACTTACTTTTTTCCTTTGAAATTAACTTGTGTCCCTTGGCATCTCAATGGTATTTTCCCGAATTTATCTTTTCTGTCCCTTTCCTTACATCTTCTCCCAAGTCTTAAAAAAAAAGAAAAAAGAAAAGAAAAAGTGATTTCTTCATGTTTGTGAGTGTGGTAAAAGTTGCAGCAAAGAAATACTTAGAGAAAACGTATTTTGAAGACGGAAGTAACATTGCTATGCAAACCCTGCCTCAGATTTTGAAAGGTGTTTAGTTGACCAAGAGCTGTCCGTGGTGCACAGATAGTTCTGGGGGACTTGAGGTCAGAGGCGTCCTGCTCACCAGTGGTTTGTTTCGTAGCTCACTAATCACTCACCTTAGTGAGTGAGTTCCATCGAGTGAAGTCTCCGTCCTGAGGCCTCGGCCCGGCGTGGGCGGCCGTCTGAGGAACGTGGTCTCCCTGTCAGGGTGCCCTTTTCTGGGGGACTGGTCAAGTCTTTCAGGGCCACCCACACAGGCTGGACTCAGACATTCTGTCGGCCAGTGAGGACCCACCCAGGCTGTAGGTTCAGAATTGGGTGAGGTCCTGATTTCTCAGTAGCTTTCCCATTCCTGTGCCAGCGCTGGACCTAGTCAGTGGACCTCACCAGGGCCCAGGGAGTGAGGACACTGGCTTCTGTGTCAGGGAAGCTGAGGGACAGAGGGCTCTTTGTGCAGGCGGCACCCACAGTGGCCCCAGCTCCTCCGGGGTCATCTTCCTCCACGTGCTGAGGGAACTGCGGCAAGGGTCCAGCTCATCAGGGTTTAAAGAAAGGAAACCCACTGGCCCTGTCAGAAACCCACTGGCTGCTGGGGTGGGTGGTGATGATTTTGTAGTTTTTTTGTAGTTCTCACTGACCAGGGCTAGACTGTGGCATTGTCCAAACAGGGCTAAGTGTTACCCGAGGACAGAAGCAGTCCTGCATCGGGGAGGTGCGGGCTGTGCTCTTAGTCCCCAGGGCTCTGACCCACAGCGTTTGGGAAGGTCCTTGGGAGCTAACGTCTGGTGGACCTGGCTAATGGCTTTGGGGACAGGGATCTAACCCCAGCTCCAGCCCCGTTCCGAGGGGCTATGCCCTTGTCGGGAAGGACCTTCTCATCCCCACCTTTCAAGGAGGAGTTCCTAGATAGGTGGTTTTCAGAATGGGTCTGTTGGGAGCAGGACAGGTGGGCAGAGTGAGCAGGCGTGGGGTCCTATCCCCTGCTGTTGTAGGTTTCACTTTTTTTTTTTTAATTTTAAAATATTTTTATTGATTTCAGAGAAAGGGAGAGGGAGGGAGGGAGAGAGAGATAGAAACATCAATGATGAGAAAGAATCGTTGATCGGCTGCCTCCTCCTGCACGCCCCACACTGGGGATCGAGCTCCCAACCCGGGTATGTGCCCTGACCGGGAATCGAACCGTGACCTGGCTCATAGGTTGATGCCACTGAGCCGCGCCTGCCAGGCTGTAGGTTCACATGTGACTTTGAAGTGGCTGGAAGTACATCCCTGTACTTAGCTCTGGCATATAGGGATGCGTTAGCTGAGTGCCGAGGGCGCGCCTTCATGGCCCAGGCCCCCCTTCAGGTCCTTGGGCAGAAAACCATGC
>PVJC01051718.1:0-11373 GCA_004026665.1 Murina feae
AAAAAAGAGAACAACATGCTGGGGAGGGCAAGAGTCTGAGAGATCAGCATAGAGGGGGTGCCTGCTCCAAGCCTCCACAGTGTGCCTGGTGGCAAGTCCCCAGCAGGTAGACACACACAGGAGGACTGCTCCGAGCCTCAGATGCAGCTGGGGGCAGATCCCCAGTGGTCACACACACACACACACACACACACACACACACAAAAGGCGCCTGGCAGACTGGGGCCATCATAGGACATCCACTGAGGGGTCCCAGACTGTCAGAGGGCACAGGCCGGGCTGAGGGACTCCCTCCACCCCGAGTGCACAAATTTTTGTGCACCGGGCCCCTAGTGTCATTTATAAGTATACTAGAGGCCCAGTGAATGAAATTTGTGCATGGGTGGGGGTCCCCTCAGCCCAGCCTACACCTTCTCTAATTTGGACCTCTCAGGAGATGTCTGACTGCCGGTTTAGGTCCGATTCCCACGATCGTCCCACGATCGGGCCTAAACCGGCAGTCAAACATCCCTCTCACAATCTGGCTCCTAACTGCTCATCTGCCTATCTTCCTGATTGCCCCTAACTGGTCCCCCTGATGGCCTGGTCACCTCTAAATTCCCCCTGCCATTCTGGTCACCCCCAACTGGACCCCCCCCACCATCCTGGTCACCTCCAACTGCCCCCCTGCCAGCCTGGTCACCCCATGCAGCCTTCTGTTCAGTTGTTTGGTCATCCCTCACTAACCCCCCTGCCAGCCTGGTTGCCCCACACAGCCTGCTACTCAGTCGTTTGGTCATTCCTCACTTGTCCCCTGCCAGCCTGGTCACCCCATGCAGCCTGCTGTTCAGTCATTTGGTCGTCTCTCACTAATGCCCCTGCTGGCCTGGTCGCCCCATGCAGCCTGCTGTTCAGTTGTCCGTCTGGTCGTTTAGGTCATGACAGCCCCTGGCTTTTTATATATTAGGATATATGGTGTGTGTGTGTGTGTGTGTGTGTGTGTGTGTGGTGTGTGTGTGTGTGTAAGAGAGAGACAGAGATGGACACAGATTTATTGTTCAATTTTGAGAATTCAGGTTTATACTGGGAACTATTGCCTCACAATTTGAAAATAACCCTCAACATTGTAATAAGTATACAATCCCAATTTGTACACAACAGAATAACACCTGCATAGATTAGAGAGAGAGAGAGAGAGAGAGAGAGAGAGAGAGAGAGCACCTTTAAACTCCAAACTCACAGAACAATTTCTGATTATCTATATCCCTGAAAAGGGAATCTTTACTTTCTAGAAGTCTCAGTGCTGGGTTCCTTTAGGTAAAAAATGTTTCTTGGAGAATTTAAAACATATTTTCATTTCCAAAAATTTGATTGACAAATAATTTTTCATATAAACAGTTGTTGCACAAGTTAAAACAAACTTTCACATATGTTTACCTCTCTTAACCTTATCATTTAAATTTAAATGTGCTAAAATTCTGAGACATCATTTCCTCAAAAGGATGATTGATTTTTGGAGGGAGAATGGGCAGGAGGGTCAACTAAATATTTACACGAGGTTGGAGAGGGAAGCAGATGGAGAGGGTGGCATGAAGAAGACTCCCACTGTGCTTCATATGGCACATTGAGGTTTCTGTTAACAATCTATGAGCGGACTATGCACAGCAAATAGGCCAGGGAGCAGAGCCAGCACTGCAACAACCCACAACTCTTACCCACCTAAGCCACTGGCGGCTAATACCATAGATTATCACAGCTAAGGGAAGCAGTCACAATGAAGCCCACACACTTTTCAGGCAAATGTGTTACCTGTTGGAGAGGTGGTGGAGTTAGTTAGCATAAGAATAGAAAGCAATGACAACGAAATTGTAAGGACTGAATGTTTACGCCCCACCCCCAATTTATATGCTGATGCCTAATGCCCAATGTGATGATATTAGGAATTGAGGCTTTGGGGTGGTCATATCTTTAGAATGGAGCTCCTTATAATGAACTAAAGAGACTAGAGTTGTACCTTTCTGCCTTGTGAGCACACAGCAGAAAGACAGCCATCTATGAGCCAGGAAACAGGTTCTCACCAGACACCAAATCCACTGGCACATTGATGTTGGACTTCTCAGTCTCCAAAATTGTGTGAAATAAATTTCTGTTATTCATAAGCCACCCAGTCTAAGGTCACTTGTTATAGAAGCCCGAACTGACTACGACAGGAGTACATCTTCAATGATGGAATTGTAGATCCTAGTGATTAGCAGAGAATCTAGTAACCTTGGTTAGTGTTTGTTAAATTATGCCAGATAAGTAATCAGCAAATAGGGCCTATGTGTAAGGCCAGAGCCGAATGAAAGATCTGGAGGGGGATTGGAGGCAGAAGAGGCAGGCAAATCAGATTAGAAGAAATCTGTCCTCCTGGACTTAGCATCCATTTTTTGGTATCTACACAGGGTCTTAGAACCAATCTCCCAGGGATACCAAGGGACAACTTACATTTTGGAGAAGTCAAAAATTATATGTGGATATATAACTGCTCAAGGGGTCAGCACTCCACCCTCTCCATTGTTCAAGGGTCAACTATACCTAATACAAGACCTGAATTTGGGGCATATGTCTTCATTTCAAATAGCATCCCTGTGAAAAAATTAAGCAAGGAAATAAGTTTATATATTTAAGTTTTTAAAACAATAATCTAGACCAGTGAACATTTACTATTCTGGTATTTTTAGTTCTACAGTGACACAGATCTTCTACCATACTTGTGGTAGCCATCTCAACTAAGAGCAACTGATAGGAGAAAAAACTATGCACATAGATCAGTCAGCAAAATTCTTCAACCACATGTATAACCAAGAAAAATTAGGCGTCTAGGGGTACTAAGCCAACGTTCTGACACGGTATTACAATGCTATCCCCTTGGTGAAAATTTCTTAGCTGGCTCAAAGCCTATATCTATACATTTTTTAAAAACCTGAATAAGCAATGATAATAATTTTGCATCCTGAGCATGTGGTCTTATTATTCATTGAGAAGAGCAGTCCCTATTTGTAGCAGTCACTGTTCTCCAATAGCAATTTCTCCTGTTCTCCTTAATAACAGAACCCTAGTGTTGTTCAAGCAGCTGTGTCCAGTCCCATGGGATGAGCAATGATCCATGTGAAAGTAATCAGTGCAACCCCATTTCTCTTGACCAGTGATTGGCCTACAAATGAGCATGTACTTCTGATCAAACAGATATAAAGAAAGTATTTTCTTCTGTGATACAGGGAAAAGACAAGGCAAAGACCTCTCGCCCCTGTCTTCCTTTCCTGTTTTTGTGTGGAGATGTGCTGCCTAGAGCCATCTTGCACACATGAGGTAACAAGTCTGTAGAAGAACAAATACACTGAGATTGGCAATGTAGACAGATGAAAAGCAACTATTTCAAACCTTCACTAACTCATTCTTCCCTGTTAATGTGCAGTTCACTTTCTGCTTTACAAGACTCTCTCAATTTCTCAGAAATAATCACAGAGTCCCTGCCATTCACATCATTTTCTTTATTTGTTGTAGTCATTAAATTGTTCAGCAAATACCCCAACTATACACCTTTCTAGCATTTTATACTTTCACTCTCTCTGATTCCCTAGTAATTGGAGAGTGGTTAATGGGTTCTTACCAATAATTCCTATGGAGAAATGACATGTGTTTTTCTGGGGTCAGAGCATTTAATTGCAAATAGGAGACCTGTCAGAGCTTTCTTCCCCTCAGCATACAAACCAGCGATATCTGAGCTTCATCAAAGTTACCGCGATGAGCAAAGAAAAGTAGAAATGCAATAGTGTGAGAATTAAGTTCTTTTTTAAAAAGACTAAGATTTTAGAGTTGTTTTTCACTGAAGCATATTTTAGCCAATTCTCACTGAAACATCTTTCCTCCTACATCACAAAATCTGCCCTTTTAGATGTATCCTTCCCTTTGCTCTCTCTCCTCAGCAAACCTGTGCCATCGATCACCCTCTCTCTATTTCCAACCTTTCCTTTATTCCATTCAGGAAAAAAATTCTAACAGTATTCCTATATTTTCAATTTTTTTTAAAAATGTCCTTTATCAAGTTTTTATACTTCCTTTAGCTTCCATTATTTCCTGTCTGAAATAATCTACATGTTATGTTCATTTATATACCTCCCATTCTACTGAAAGCATTCTTCCCAAAATGATACATGCAATCTATTTGCTCAATTGAATAGATTCTGTGCTGGACATACTGGTCAATTTATTCTATTCCACAAACTTCTGAACTAAAGTAGCCAATCCACACCCCTTCTAATTGAACCTGTTGTGCCACAGCCCACAGACTCTGTCAAGTAGACCTGGATATTCTTTCTACCATGGGATTCCCCCTGGCAACTCACCAGACCATCACAACTGATTAAACAGAAGATATCTGATCTAAAGGCAGTCAATCCACAGAATGGCCAAAAATTTGTGATTTGTGTACAGGCTCAAAAAGAAGAGCTTGACATGAATTTGAACTAGAAAAGTTGGCAGTTGGTGAGGAGGTAATGGATCGAGGAAGCCACTGTGGCCATATATAAGAAACCACAGAGAAAGGCGTTGGCTCAGAATACATAAGTAAGCAGCTGCTCAGAGATGACCAGTGGGAAGGACCAGGGCATAGCTTTGACTCCAGGTGGCTTTTCAGATCTCAGCAGCCAGTTCTTTCGTTGTCCAGTTATGTGTGGATTTTATTCTTGGATTTATTTGAAACTCCATAAAGTACCCTTAAAATAAACCCCAATTACTGCCACTTGAGTGGACTTCTTCCTAGCAAAAGATTCTTTTTAAATCCTTATTATATTTTGCCTCCTTATAACATTTTACATTATTGACCACTTCTTGTTTTTTGAAAATTTCTCCCTCCTAGCTTCTCTGACTTGATGGAGGTTCCTTCTGCTCTGTCTCCTACCTCTCATTTCTCCTCAGTTTCCTTTGAGAGCTGCTCTCCTGCTGCCAATCCTTTAAATGTTAAGATGCCTGGGGTTTCTGTTGGCCTCAGCCCATTCTCCCCAGGAGCCTTCCTCACTCCCATGTCCTCAACTTCACTCCAGCTGGAAACTCAGGGATTTTATAATTCTGCCCAGCTAGCCTGCCTTTTAAGGAATACCACATTTGCATTTACTAATACAGTCATATGACTTTACATTTTTCATTTCAAAGGATAGTTTGTAACATTATAGGGAATGTTGGTGAACAAATTCTCAACACTGTAATACATTAATGTGAAATGACAACTTTTCAACAAGTATCTGATAAAGACACTTTAGTAGAAGAATCTAGAGCTTAACTTGGCTGAATCTTTTGTTTAACTTTGTTCAGAAAGCTTTTGTTATATGCCAGAATATTGGAATTTTAATTTTTATGGAGCAAATATTATAAATCAAGGTAATGACTGAAGTCAACAATGAGTTTGGGGGGGAGGAATCACTACACACTAATATATAGGGTGGAGCCAAAGTAGGTTTACAGTTGTTTGTATAGGAAAATACATGCAGGTTGATTATTAAAATAGCTTTATTGACTCCATGTTTCGTGTACTCACAACTGTAAACCTACTCTTGTCTTGCCCTGTGTATAAGATCAACATAGCAAGGAGATTGTCAGGAATGGATTCGTACTAGAATTTTAAGGAAATTTAAGATCAAAATATCCCATTATCTCATTTTATAGATGAAGAACTGGAGAATTGGCAGTGCCCTTGGCAGTCCCTGTATCTGGTTCTTGCTTCAACAGTGTTTGAATGGAACAGACCCAGGGACACTACTTCCTTCAGCATCCGACCACCCTCTAACCTCTTTTCCCACCTTCAGAACCACCTTAGCCATCCTCAGCCTCCTGAGACCAGCCAACACCATTGGGTTTGGGGGGTTTGTTTGTTTGGGGGGGGGATATTTTTTTTTTACCTTAGCTCCTTATTGCTGAATAACCATGAGCTCCCAAATTTGTCATAATTACTTCACTGAGGTGGAGGCTGCCGTTAACTGCCTCTGCGGGCCTCCTCTCTCTGGGCTTTATTTCAACTTGTGGCTCTGTAGGGCGTGGGCCACTTCTTCCTCCAGTTGGCTAAGAAGTGCGGTGGTGCTAAGTGTCTCCAAATGATACAAAACCAGCGCACTGGCCACATTCTCTTCCAGAACGTGCTGACGCTTTCCCAAGGTGAGTGGGTCAAAACTCATGGAAGCTGCCATGACCTTAAAGAGGAACCCAAATGAAGCCCTTTTGGATCTGCATGCCCTGTGTTCTACCTGTGCAGACCCTCAGCTCTGTGACTTCCTGGAAAACCACATCCTGGATAAGGAGGTGAAACTCACTAAGAAGATGGGTGACACCTGCCTCACCTCTGCAGCCTGTCCAGCCCCCAGGCTGGGATGAGTGACTATCTCCAGGAAAGGCTCACCCTCAAGCATGACGAGGAGCCTTTGGAGTCCAGAGCCTTTTGAGAAGCCCCTCTGCATTCCCCTGGTATCTGGCTTTTGCAGCCTTTCCCTGAAAGCCTAGGCATCCTTTGAATCACCCTGGAGCTTCTCCTATACATTGGACCAAATGAAAACAATACAGCTTTTTGCAGAAAAAAAATAATAATAAAAGAACTGGAGAGTCAGGGAACCCATGATTTGCCCAAGTGACACAGTTAACTCATGGCAAAGTTGGACAGTCATTAAAATCACCTGACTCTTTGTCAGTACACTACGATTGATTAACTGCTCTCACACTTATCAAGAGCAAAATGGCAAGAAAAACATTGAGGACTGAAGAAGACCTAGTCACGAGGGCATTTATCCTCTCAATAGAATGACCCTCTATTACAGCACTTTCTTCCCTTTAGGCTGCTGAATATGGGAGACAGGAAGTGGGTGCTCTGAGAGCTGGGGTGTGAAAAAGGCTAAATAATGTCTCTTTGGTGAGATTGAGAGGACTCAAACTGTTCTCTTCAGAGTAGTTAAGACAGTTGCAGAGATGTAACAAAGCTTTGATCCAAGAGCTTGAGGTCCCAGCATCATGAAAATCACCTCAGGAAGAGAAATAAGGTGAGCTTTGCTACACAGCTGGGCCTTGTCTGGGCACTTCCAAACTTAATATGTAGAGGAGGAATCTGAAGATCTCTCTCTAGCTCTTTCTGGGTAGCCCTAGGCATTGGCTGACACCTCCCTGGAGATACAAAAGCCAGTCTAACCAATGGTTAGCATCAGATCATACCAGATTGCAACTCTACACATCCATAAGCGACATTCAAGGGACAGACTCATAAGCACCAAAGCCCCAAAAAAGCAAGTCCAGCTCCATAGGAGTATCTCCTGCACAATAGCTCTCCCACTGTAATGGCAGCTGATCCTCACAGCCAATTGGCCTGGAGGTCAATTCCTCCAAGTGACACCAATATCAATCAAGTCACAACTACAATGTGTCTGTGCACAGAGCCCACAAAGGGGTGCACCTAGAATTCCCAGCTCAGGTGACTGGGGAGACTGAGCCACTGAACCCCTCTAACACCTACTACACAAGACCATTCTACCAACTCAAGGAGACTTAGCAGCTCTACCTAATACATCGAAACAAACACTGGGAAGCAGCCAAAATGCAGAAACAAAGAAACATATCACAAATGAAAGAAAGCAAACTACTGGATACAGAGCTCAAAACCACAGTTATAAGGTTACTTGAGAATCTTCTAGAAACCTCCACAGGACTTAGTGAGAGTTTCAAGGATTTTAGTGAGAATGCCAAAAAAATGGAAAAGGGCCGGTCAGAAATTAAGTATACACTGACTGAAATAAAAAATAATATACAAGGATTCAACAGTAGACAAGAGGATCATAAGAGTCAAATCAACTTTTTGAAATATGAGGAAGCAAAAAACACCCAACCAGAAGAGAAAAAAGAAGAAAATCCAAAAATATGAAGATACTGTAAGGAGCCTCTAGGACAACCTTAAGCATAATAACATTCACATTATGGGGGTGCCATAAGAAGAGAGAGAGCAAGATATTAAAAACCTATTTGAAGAAATAATGACAGAAAATTTCCCCTACCTGGTGAAAAAACTAAACTTAGAAGTCCACGAAGCACAGAGAACTCCAAACAAGAGGAACTGAAAGAGGACCGCAGCAAGACACATCATAATTAAAATGACATGGGCTAAAGACAAAGAGAGAATCTTAAAAGCAGCAAGAGAAAAGCAGCTTGTTTCCTACAAGGGAGTGCCCATACTACTGTTAGCTGATTTCTCAACAGAAATTATGCAGGCCAGAAGGGATTGGCAAAAAAAAGTAAAAGCGATAAATAGTACAGACCTACAACCAAGATTACTCTACCTAACAAAGCTATCATTTACAATTGAAGGTCAGATAAAGAGCTTCACACACAAGAAAAAGCTAAAGGAGTTCATACCACTAAAGCAGTATTATATGAAATATTTAAGGTTATTCTTTAAGAAGAGGAAGAAGAAAAAGATAAAAATATGAACAAAATGGCAACAAATACATACCTATCAACAATTGAATCTAAAAATAAATGAATAAGAAATCTAATTAACAGAATAAACTAGTGAATAAATAGAATCAGGAGTATGGAAATGGAACAGACTGATGATTCTCAGAGGAAGGGGGGTGGAGAGATTAAACAAAGATCTTATATGTATATATGCACTACCTATGGACACAGGTAATAGGGTGGCCAAGACCTGGGGCAGGGTAGGAATGAGGTGGGTATGGGGGGGTTCCCTCAGCCTGGCCTGAACCCTCTTGCAGTCCAAGACCCCTTGGGGGATGTCTGCCTGCCAGCAGTCGGACATCCTTAGTGCTGGAGCACAGGCTGGAGAGACTCCCACCACTGTTATTGCACTCACCAGCTGTGAGCCCAGCTTCTGGCTGAGCAGTGCTCCCCCTGGGAGAGTGCACTGACCAGCAGGGGGAACTCCTTCATTGAGTATATACCCCCCTGGTGGTCAGTGTGCCATCATAGCAACTGGTCATTCCATCATTCGGTCGATTTGCATATTATACTTTCATTATATAGGACAGTTACAGTTATAAATGCTACATATAAGTATGTATATTCACACACTACATAGTATCTATCTATATAAAACCCTAATATGCAAATTGGCCAAAAAGTAGAACAACCTGTGGAACAGCAGGTCTGCAGGGGGTGGGGCAAGCTAGTGGGCAGCGCCAGGCCAGCCAAGACAGGTGCCAGCAAGTAGAGGGAGGCAACCAGCAGCAGCAGGGGGCAGGGCTGGCCAGCAGGCAGTGCCAGCCCAACAGCCAAGGTGGGTGCCAGCAGGGGCCCCCCTGATCACCCTGCCGGTCACCCCACTGATCAGCTCTGTCACCAGCCAGGCCTAGAGACCCTACCCTATATATTGTGACTAATCCCTTAGGTTTAAAAATTAAAACCTGGCAAGCTACTCTAACACTAAAAAAACTAGATGATGTAGCAATGACATGTATGGACTCTGGGCTTGCATATTTTGTGGTCAGCCCTGATTCTGACACTTATCACTGTGTGACAAAGCCAATTACTTAACTTCTCTCTGGTTCAGTTTTTCTACCCATAAGATGGGGAAAATGGTACTACTGCCTCAGCAGGATCATGTTATGTACTACTTTATAATCAGGGCAAAAAAAAATGTAGCTGCTCACGCAACAACAAGATGCCTTTCACCTGCATTTAAAGTATGGTCACTGATGCATGCAGTGTCCCTGATTGCGAGAGGGATGTCCAACTGCCAGTTTAGGCCTAACATCCCCCGAGGGGTCCCAGAGGGTGCAGGCCAGGCTGAGGGACCCCTCCCTTCCCTCTCCCACTGGGGAACAAATTTTGTGCACCAGGCCTCTAGTATAATTATACAAACACACATATAAACAATGTGACAAAAAACAAAATCCGTAGGTTTAATTGACCTTTGCATATATGCCGCCAAGAGAAAACATCCTGATTTCTCAGGGGAAGAGAAAACAACCAAAAAATGAGGAAGCTGTTTGCTATAGCTTTGAGTCAATGGCTATGTTGAATCCAAAATTCTGGAAACATTTTGAATGCCTACTTTGTGCAATTGGCCTATGTCAGACCATTTATAGCCGGAGATACCCACATCCAGGGTAAACTCAACACCTCTCTTTAGAACAGCAGTGCCATAGACAAACATGGCACATGTTTTAGCAGCTAATTTTTTTTACTGTTCAGGCATGAATCAAAATGCCCTTTATAGCAATGTGCAATCAGCCTGTAAACCTTAGAATCTCCTACATATTGTTAATGCTCAAACTCAGCTCTCAGTCTCAAGGCAAAACTCCTTAACCCAGAGTCACCTCCTTCCAACCCAATGGGAAGATCCTCATTTCTAGCTTTTCTTGCTCCACAAATTCCTTGAACACTCTACCTGGCTGGGCCCTGTTCACCTCTGTACATATTAAATAATGGCTTCCCAGATCTCCCCTTTTTCTGCCCTAATTTTCTATTTTCCATTACCCAAAATGGCCAGGGATCCTAAACCTTGCCCTACATCTTAACACTTTTTGATGATTTTATGATTTCTTATAACACCTAATTGTCTACTGCTCAGGCCCCTCCCCTCAGAGCCACCTGCAGACACCAACACTGCAAATCCACCAGATCCATCTCCACAGGAGCTGCCAAGTCATCCTCACTCTGAACAGACATTGACCTACATTAAAGCCAATACACAAGGTAATCACTCACAGCCTACCAGATGAACGTGTACTCAGTCTGCACACATTCCAGGAAGTGTTCTGAAACAGGAAAAAATTCAAAGGCCAAAAGAAATGAATCTCTCTCCTTGGAGACTATCAACAACCTCAAGTTCACCATGGTCCTTGGACTCAGGAAAGTAAAATATTCAATCACATGTTGTTATTTTAATGTCTTTACCTTTTGTCAGTGTGCTGCTCTGTTTATAAGCTGCAAAATGTTTGAGATCAGATATCCACTCCTCAAATCTGCTACTTTTGGCATCGTTTTCAGTAATACCTAAGGGTACTGTTTAGACAATTGCAGGAATTCTCTATGCAAGCTTACAAAGGGCCATTATCTTAAAAGGCCCTGGATTGCACTCTCATTTGGTACATTGTCACGAGTACAGACAGATTCGCCTCTCTCTATTTAAAACAGCCATGAAAAAAAAGTATGTTGTGTCCATTCACTCTGAGACTCCTACTAAATCACTCTTTAGTATATTCCACTTATTAATGGACTAGGGGCCCGGTGCACAAAAATTTGTGCACTCGGGGTGGAGGGAGTCCCTCAGCCCGGCCTGTGCCCTCTCACAGTCTGGGACCCCTCAATGGATGTCCTATGATGGCCCCAGTCTGCCAGGCGCCTTTTGTGTGTGTGTGTGTGTGT